>OLKM01007883.1:0-10519 GCA_900291075.1 Melanogrammus aeglefinus | reverse complement strand
TTAACAAAGACATTTCAGATACCTAATAAAAAAATTATGAAAAATACCATACTCTAGTCTAGGGTATTATCAAAGTAATACCACAATAGCTCCCGCTTGCTTGGAGAAATGTTGTTTATCCCTTGCAATAAACAGCACCGAAATGTATTTTCTTTATTAAATTCTTCAATGATTCAACTCCAGTAAACAACCACTGGCATCCAGTAGCTGCCCTGTATTCTCTGATATTAATCTTAGCACTACAAAGAGCTGTCCCATCTTATTTCAAGGTTAAAGTTCAAGTCAATGCTGATATCGAGCCACTACAACACGGCGCCACACAATTGTGAACTATCTGCTCGTATGTTGCCGCCCGTGTGGCGCTATCTCCTTAAGCATCCCATAGGGCTTGTACTGTACCATCAGACATGCATTGGGGTAATTCTTGGTCGATACTCTGCCATTTAGAGAAGAACTCACAGTGTGTTGCAGTACTGTTGAAATCTAAATCACTGTAAATATACCGATAACCTAGGCTAGTGAAAACTTATTTATGCCACGCCTCAATTCAGAAACGTTGTGTCAGTTTCAAACACAACAATCCTTCGCATAATGAAAAAATATTGCGCAATAAAGTACAAAGAATTACCAAAAAAACATCACTACCAATACCATAGGTATAATTTCAATCCTTTTATGGGTTCAAAAAGGGAGTCAATGCGATGTTTCCTTGATGGTACCTGAAAGACCAAAAGGTCTGGGCTGTTTATAGCTAAACAAAACCCGAGTGTTATTATAGTATATATTTGTGTGGTCTGCTGAAGTGTTGTATTAGTTTGTCAGTGTATATTATACAATTCATTCTTGAATTAAACTCTACAATTTTATTTTTCTCGTTCTATAAGCACAGAAGGCACAATTTCAGGAACCAATGCTCATTTACAAATGCCTCTTTTGTCCACGGGCTTTAGAAAAAAGCTCCTTTCCTGGAATGCATCGGGACCTCAGACTCCCCTAGCAGAATACAAATGCACCAGAGAACCCTGGCTGGCGGCTTCGGTAAATGAGCCAAAGTTGTGTGTTGAATAAACATGCTTATTGACTTGTGCATATTGCCTGTATTCCATATTCCATATTTGACCCTTCTGGCCTACATTTGAATGCAAATAAACCCCTGGACTTGGAACCTCATTTGGGGGGTGGGGGGGGGTGGTCCGGGGGATATAGGGGTCGGGGGGATATACGGACCCTTTTCGGACAGTGCATGTCCCTGGCGAGGTGGAGCAGGAGTTCGTGGGAGATGGGGTCCACCAGGTGGAGGAAAGCTGAGTTTTTATACAAGATGTGGTTGAGGGACGTCGCCTGGAGGCCCAGATCCTGGGGGAGGGAACAGACGACACAAACCATGAGCACCCGTTACAGACATGGCTTTAATTAATCATTTGAACCCCCGTCCTCCTTGAATGCAGAAGAGATGTTGGAGATAGATGGATGGATCAATGTGAAGTACTCTGCGATACTGCCATGTTAAACACGCCATTCATCCTGAGTCCTCACCTTAACTACCTAGAACATTCCTGTGTTAATCAAGCTATCGTCCGCATGTGTGTGTCTGGGTTAGGTTAGTATAGGGTGGGGTCAGGCTGGGCGTGGTGTCTGGGTTAGGTAGTTAGTTTGGGTCAGCTGGCTTGTGGGTGTCTGGTTTAGCCAGGTGCAGGGTGGTGTTTGTTTATCAATATTAGTGTAGGGCTGTTTCTATTCAGTGAGAAGATGTGCAGGTGGTGTTTAGGCTTCGTGTCAACATCAGTGAGTCCAGAAATAATCCTTATAGTCGGGGCAACTGACACTGACATGAACACTAACACACACACTCACACTAACACACAACACTAACACACACACACCACACACACACACACACACACACACACACACACACACACACACACACACACACACACACACAAACACGTACATACACACAAACACGCACATACACACATGCACGCACGCACGCACACACACACACACACACACACACATACACACACCACACACACACACACACACCACACACATCACACACACACCACACACACACACACACACACACACACACACCTTGTACTGTGCTGTTACACTGACGATTAAAACAAACATATTTTAAGATGACTAAATATAAACAGAAGAAATTTGAGACAAATACAAATTGTCCCCACGTCTACCTACTCTAGGATAAAAGCTTTGTAGAGGAAACTCTAAAAAGCATAATGCAAGCAGCACACCACACATTCATTCATTCCCAGCCTTTACTTCCCTCAAAAGGTATTTTTAAACCAATGAAAGGGAACATATAACAGCATATAAACTATGTATTGAAAGAATATACATAATGCATAAAGTATATCATATATGCACTCTGTGAACTGACATGGTCATGGTTCCTGAAGGAGAACAATGGCGTCTTGTGTAGCACTGCAAAACACGCTCCCCACTCTGACAGCCCTAATACTTGTGGGACACGGGCGGCCGGCCGCGGAGGAAACGTCCCATCAGCATATTGCCCTCCTCCAGCTCTCAAGCCGGATTTATCGTGGGATTCCCTGGAGCTGGGCTGCCCTCCAGGGCTGTGTGAAGCAGACTGCAGACTGCTACTGCCTGGCCTGGATGTCATAGAAACACAGAGAGCTGGGGATGGTCCTGAATGCACGATCAAACGGGATCAATCGACGACTCAGTCCACGACATGATCGACGATCACGTTTCTTCTTCACGATGTACACTTGCACCAGCGACGTCTCCTCTGGAATTGCGTGTTGCATCGGATGGCATGATGAGCGCGCTCTGAGGAGCGTGATAGGTGTCTCTGATGATGTCTGCCTTGTCACTAAGAAAGTACAGTGGAAAAAAGTCCCCATCCCCCCCCCCCCCCCCCCCCACACACACACACACTTAAACACACACACACTCACTCTATTCTGACTATTACAGATACATCTTCCAGGTCTGCCCACTCACACTCCCATCTGCTGATAAAACTGCTTGGTTAGTGCTCATGCAACATTAAAGAGTGACCAAAGCTGAAGCCCATTGGCCCACACATAAATAAGCTATTAGAGCAGTTCAGAGTAAATTCAACAATAACTGCATCTCAGCACGTTACTCACGCTATCTACATCACTGCATGTTATTTATTCTATCTGCATCGCCGCATGTCACTTATTCTAAATGCATGGCTGCACTACTCATTACGCCACACTTTACATATTCGATGTGTTTGTTTATTTGTTGTTGTTTTTTTTTGTTTTTTTTTATAGCTTGATGGATTATCGCTTCAGAAATTTCAATATCAGCCCATACAAAATGAAGTTAAAGGGCCATAAATACTAGAGACGGTACGCTAATCGAGTTCTGCATCCACAGATATTGCTCTTGCTCCTCCCGATGGCTTCCCGAGAGGAATGGCCGGCGCAGCTACTGTGACATCCACCATCTCAAAGCCCTACCTCCAGCTTACCCCAACAGAACTAACTGCACAGATCTGCAGCTTTGTGTTTATGGTTTTTAGGTCAGATGGGAGGGAAAAGAGCATTGTATAAGCTCCTCCCCCAACAAGTGGCCAATGTTGCAATCAGCATATTCCGACCTCGTTATGAGCCCTCTCGTAGAGAGGTTTGTATCGGAAGGAAGCAGGGTGGTGAATTCAGGGTCTTAAACTTAAGATAAGTATGTTAGGGCCTTTTTAGGAGGCCAATGTGAAAATCAATGCATTGTAACAGGCTGCCTCACAGATCATGATTGAAATGGCAATGAGGCTGAAGTCATTATGAGAGAGAGTACAAAACATGAGTGATTTATAAAGCGTACGACATCTAGTCCATCCGAGCTGTGGAAATTAAAATGGGAAATGCCGAAGGTTACATTTTTTTCGCATGGATCTACGTGGGGAATGTTTCTGTCGTGGTAACAAATTTTCAGCCAGCAAACACCTATTTTCTATTTTTGTGAGCTAGGTGGCTGACAGCAAAGTGTGTGCAATCACAAGCGACAGGGATAGTGATTCTGAACTACACAACAGCTATGCAATATTGTACATCCAATCCATGCATGAATTGCTATTGATTTCAATTGTGTGTGATAACAAAAACCTTCACCGTATCAGCCTTGCTAATGACTGGCTGGGCAAATAGCTGGCTGGGTTTTCCAGTGATTTTATTTTTGTAGAGGTGCTGAATGCAGCACCTTTTGGTTTGGAAAGATGAATTAAGGATCAATAAAAACAGAAGGATATAGGACAATGCACATTTTCACAAATTACATGTTTTTATTTTGACTATTTATGTAATATACAAATTGTAGGGGTTTTGTATGTGTGTGTGTGTGTATATATATATATATATATATATATATATATATATATATATATATATATATATATATATATATATATATATATATTATATATATATATATATATATAATATATATATATATATATATATATTCAAATGTAGGGTTTCAAAACGTAAGTTTCTGATAACAGGCTACAATTGTGCACACACAAATTGTGCACAAATGAGCTTGCTTTGCAGAATATTGACACTTCCTAACCTTTAATTGCTAAATACTTTATAATAAATGAAACTTCCTCACCTTTCTCAACAATGTCAGCACTTCGGCTGCCTGCTCCGTCTTCTGGTCGCCCAGAAGCGTTTGCATCTCACGGATCCAGGCGACTCGTCGCACGTACGGACTATGGTTGGTTTTCCGCAGCAACCCTGGGAGCTTGTCCGACCGGAGCGTGAGGTACGGGAACGCGAAGCCTGCTCCACCTCCGCCTGCACTTCTCCCCGAGTCTCCGCATCCCTCCGTCCTCGGACGTCTCCTCTTGGACAATTGGCCGTCAATGTCCAGGCTACTTGGTCTGGTTAACTTAGAACCCATTAACCCTCAGAGAAGACGCTTTGATGAACTCGCAGACAAATTAATTGGGCGCAATGTAGCCATAACTAGCACGTTTCAACTTGGTTTGTGAAACAACGCGACACCAACCGCTTCTTAACCCTCCTCACGCTGTACGGTGGACAAGAAGTCGCTGTTCTTTTGAAAAGCCCTATCTTAAAATAACGTTTCTTTTCAAGTTTAGTAGTAATTTCTATTGTTATAACAGCAGGATACCAAGATGTGTTGTCATAGCCGGCGGTACTGTATATAGTGTATACAACACAGACATGTCCAGCTGTACAGGCTACTCTGCTGCTGCTGCTGCTGCTGCTCGCATCGTCCAATCACAGAGTGAGTTCCGTCTAGTAGTCTAATCTATTCATCTAACCATATTAAACATCTTCTATGTGTTCTACATTCACCCAACTCGATAAAGAAAGAGAGAGGGGATTTACACCACACCGAATATATAGATTATAGTAATACTTTTAGCATTATTATGCTCATGCTAAAAAAAACAATTACAAAATTAAAACTAGTAGCCAATTACTACTTAACTGTTTTTATTTGATTTAAAAAAGACAAAATAAATTGCAGATACGATAAGTAGCACTTGATTAAAATAATTTCCAGTCTTGTTGTCAAACGAAATTGATATGTTTACTGAACAACCAAAATACGAGCAGATGTATTAATATCACACTAGTGATGTATTACCCAAGGTCAGCCAAAGCATGCCCTGTGAATATAATCAACGCCTTGCAGTAGATAAGGTCCTTTAATTAGGTCTAATTAAGTGAGGAGTGTGGAAGTATTCCCTGCCTCTGTTCTGTCTGTATGTGTGTTGATATATGGACCTGGTGAAGTTAACGTTTTAATCGCTTTGATAATCCCCACTTGAAGGCTACATTAAGGGCCTGTGATTATTGCTGGGAACCAGTGATAGAAAGAGAGCTTTTGCCAAAAGCACGCACTACAGTGTTCTACTCAAACCAAGGTAAGACAGCTTCTTATTTCTGCTTCACTGCCTGACACCCCCAGTGCCCTGTGGTGTCTTTGTTTAAATGCAACGTTTTTCTATACTGTGGAACAAATGGAGGAAAGCCTGTCCTCGTTTTTATTGTGTGCTGTAGTGATTGTATGTAGTGAATCCGACAGTTGCACACACAACTAGGGCAGGAGCCCCGCGAGGTGTAGTCCCGACTCCACCGTGCATGACACCGTCATGTTACATGACATGCATGTTATTGAGTGTGCTATACATATCTAACATGCCTTGTTGAATTCCACTGTACATTGTTAATATTATTGCTCCATTCTAGTCCTATTCTATTCTATTTGTCTGCCAACAAAGCTTACACAGTGCCTCATGTTTTACAGCTTTCTCGGCGGTTCAATCTTGGTGGTGTTTGTTGTTCCTTGTGATCGGTGTTCAGTTTTCGGCGTGAGGACATGGCTAGCAAGATGGTGGTGTTGGCCCTGGCGTTGTTGCTGGTGGCGGCACTGGCCACCTTCCTGGGGGTGTACTTTGGAGTTAGCAATCCTCCCGAGGGGGGTTTCTCCAAGGCGGCCGTGGCCGCGGACGCCGGGCGTTGCTCCGAGATCGGGAGGTGGGCTTAGTCTTTGTTTCAGCACTCATTCACTTTACTTGCTTGCTCGCTCACTAACGTACTCAGCCACAAACACACCCACTCACCCACTTTCACCCTTACTTGCTCACTCAACCACTCACTCACTCACTCACTCACTCACTCACTCACTCAGTCAGTCACTCAGTCAGTCAGTCAGTCAGTCAGTCAGTCAGTCAGTCAGTCAGTCAGTCAGTCAGTCAGTCAGTCAGTCAGTCAGTCAGTCAGTCAGTCACTCACTCACTCACTCACTCACTCACTCACTCACTCACTCACTCACTCACTCACTCACTCACGCACACACAAACTCATATACTCACTCACATACTCAGTCACTCGCATACTCACTCACTTAAACGCTCACGTACTAACATACTCACTAGCTCCCTTCCTCACACACTTACTCACTTACTCCTTCGTTCGCTCACTCACTCATGCACTCCCTCACTCATTCACTCACTCACTCACTCACTATCTCCCCTACTCGCTCACATACGTACGACGCTCTACGGTTAAACATCCTGTAAGCTTTCCCATTCACTATCTCCCATCACCTGTCCAACTCATACTCCAGAGACATGCTGAAGAAAGGCGGGTCTGCGGTGGACGCGATGATCGCCTCCCTGCTGTGCGTGGGCCTCATAAACCCACACAGTGCAGGTATCGGCGGGGGGCTGTTCATGACCATCTACAACGGAACCACGGGTAGGCCCGACCGTGTTACCGATGCACCCCTCTACCTCGAGTGAGCATTATGGCTCTGATAGATATACATGATATGTTTCTATTGGCAGAGCAACATCCACCTTTATTTAGGCTGTAACATTACACCATGATTACATTGAAACTCAAATCATTTTCATTTTTTTGTCAACCGACGTTATCAATGAATGGACTATTCTCACTCGTCTAAAGCATAAACTTCCCTCTCTAGTCTAAAGTATAACTTTCTCTCACTAGTCTAAAGTATAACTTTCTCTCACTAGTCTAAAGTATAATCTTCTCTCACTCGTCTAAAGTATAATCTTCTCTCACTCGTCTAAAGTATAACCTTCCCTCTCTAGTCTAAAGCATCACTTTCTCTCACTAGTCTTAAGCATAACCTTTCTCTAGTCTAAAGTATAATAGTTTTTTGTTCTTGCTTCATAAAGGCACAGTGGAAACCATTGATGGAAGAGAAGTTGCTCCGGGGAATGCCACCGAAGGCATGTTTGGCACCGACAAAGAGTTATCCCGGACAGGTAATGCTTAACCAATCTTATTGATCCAAGCAAGGTTTCGCTGAACGTTAACCAATAGGACTTTGAGATAACATGACACAAAGTATCTCAGAGGGGCAACCATGGAGGCAAAGGAAAATGACAGATCTAAATTAGAGATAATGTGTTACCTGTGACGCTGTTTGTTGTTTTTAATCATAACATTGTTTTCTTTAGGCGGCCTGGCCATTGCTGTACCAGGAGAAATTCGAGGTTACGAAATGGCACATCAACGTCATGGCAAACTACCATGGAGAGACTTGTTCTCGCCGTCTATTGAACTGGCAATAAAAGGGTTTCCTATGGGTTCTGCGCTAGCTGGTGCTATCGAGGACTACAAGGAGGCCATCTTAAAGGACCCTGCCTTATGGTGAGTGGCACTAGCTGACTTCTCCATGACTCGGTTTGATTTAAAGTCTTGCACGTCTATATACGTCTATAGATTGTCCTTGTCTTCTTTCAGTGTGGTGTTTTGCGGGGCCAATGGGACCTTATTGAAAGAAAACGATACAGTGAGAAACCTAAAACTGGCAGAGACCTACCGCAGGATAAGCGAAGAGGGAGCAGAGGCCTTCTATGTGGGACCCATGGCTGAAGCCCTTGTGGAGGATATTCAGGCCAAAGGTACGGACACCTTTATATAGGCCTTTATAAAACGGGTATAACATAATACAAACAATGTTCCTCTGTTAAATACAAACGATAATATAGGTGGCATCGTGACCTTGGAGGACCTGAGGAATTACAGGCCGGTTCTGGATGAAAACCCCTTAAAGGTCGACATTGGGGAGTACACCATGGTGACTCCCACCGCCCCCGCCAGCGGGCCGGTCCTGTCCCTGCTGCTGCTCATCTTGGAGGGTAAGCCCGTGATATGGTGTGGTGGGTCCAGACTCATGTAGGAGAGGTGGCCCAGAGGGTCGGGGAACATTCAGCCGGTGCACAGAATGTAAATATTAATATTATATCCCAGAGTGGTGAGACTCATTTTTTCTTTAGGGGGGAGGCCTGTGCCAATGTAAAATATAAACTATCTATATATATATTTTTGGTGTATTAAGTTGAATAGGTGAATGATATGTATAGGACCGCCATGTCAGATGGAGCATCATTCACACTATTTAGGGTGGTTTTTTGGGGGCAGCCAGAGAAGTGTTGATATAAGAAGTGAGTAAAGGCTCTAATCGACAAAACTTGTCTTGCGTCTTCCCTGAGATATCTTACGGGTCTGTGCATAACGCTGTCCTGTATCTGAGCATGACGGAGAAAGGAATAATTGACACGTTGTAAAGATTATTACACTATTAGAACCATTCGTGGGTTCAAACCTTTGTTTAACACGCCTCACATTCCCGGCCTGATGGTGACGCTTCTTAACTGTCATTTATTATCTCTCTGGTCCTCAGATGGCCTGTGGTTTTCTCTCTCCATGAAACAAGGACACATAGCTCTTCGGTAATTCATCTCTTCTGAAACGCCCACTCGCTCGCCTTGGCCTCTGCTTCCCTCACAAACCAGACCAATTTACCTCTAATTGGACACAAACAAAGTACAAATTCTGCCCGCCGTGTCAGTAGCTGTGACTGGGTGAAAGTTCCTTCCGGAGGAATTACACCATGACATCCTCTCCCTCCTCCTCCTCCTCCTCCTCTACCTCGTCCTTCTCCTCCTCTGCCTCCTCTCCCTCCTCCTACTCCTCTCCCCCCTCCTCTCCCTTCTCCTCCTCTTCCCTGTCCTCCCCCTCCTTCTCCTCCTCCTCCTCCTCCCCCTCCTTCCCCTCCTCCACTTCCCCCTCCTCCTCCTCCTCTTCCTCCTCCTCCTCCTCCCTCTCCCTCCTCCTCCTCCTCCTCCTCCCTCCTCCTCCTCCTCCTCCTCTTCCTCCTCCTCCTCCTCCCTCCTCCTCCTCCTCCTCCTCCTCCTCCTCCTCAATTTCCCCCTCCTCCTCTTCCTCCAGCAGCACGGACTAAAGAGGGAAGGTTCCCCCCCAAACACACACACCTTAACTCCCTCTAAGCCCAGGCAGCCCTAATACCCCATATCAGCCGTGGATGTTGATATGAGAAGAGCACGCGGGCCACAGGAAGTCGTTAAGATAATCTGCGTTCTGTCGACCTGAGCAGCGACCTGAGCAGCGACCTGAGCAGCGACCTGAGCGGTTTGTTTTGAATGAAGACGACCGCTTAAGTACCACGTCTTTCCCCCCACAGGCTACGGGTTCTCGGCGAAAAGTGTGTCGAGCCCCGAGGCGCGGGTGCTGACCTACCATCGCGTGGTGGAGGCCTTCCGCTTCGCCTACGCCAAGAGAACGCTGCTCGGAGACCGCCACTTCCTGAACATCACCGACGTACGGCCAAACTAACGACAGACTTCAGAATCGTGTTTACCTTTACGACATAAAGAGCATCTAGGCCTACGTGATCATGGTATCAAGCATAATAAAGTCTTTTGTCTCCTCCCTAAAGCTGATCCAGAACATGACCTCCACCTACTTCGCCAGAGGCCTGCAGGATCGCATCACGGACAACACCACGCATCACATGAACTACTACGAGCCGGAGTTCTACATGCCCGACGACGCCGGCACCTCCCACCTCTCCATCGTATCTGAGGACGGCAGCGCCGTGGCGGCCACCAGCACCATCAACACCTTGTAATGAGTTAGCATGCATAGCTTCTACTGTAGCAACAACCCCCAAACAAACCTTCCCA
>OLKM01007882.1:0-10523 GCA_900291075.1 Melanogrammus aeglefinus | reverse complement strand
CCTGCTCTTTTTGCTGTGGTTTGCTGGGAGGAAGCAGCAGGAGCGAGGGACGCCGGTCGGACTGGACAGACTGGCTGAGGAGAGCGGGCTCAGTAGTGGGCACAGAACTGGACTTCTGGTGACAGCTGCAGAGAGAAGTACCCTGGACAAACTGCTGTCCATCCTGGACCAATACCCACCACCTCTGCACTGACACCTTCACCAGGCAGAGGAGTGTGTTCAGTGGCTGACTGCTGTCCCAGCTCCACTAATAGATTCAAAAACTCTTTCGTCCCCCTGGCCATCAGACTGTACAACAGCTCCCAGGAAACGCAGGGAGGACAACAACAATAGACATTTTATTTATATCTGTATTTTGCACATCCATCTGCACTGATTTTACTTTCATTTGTACTGTTTTACTGTCATTTGCACTGTTCTACCATCTGCACTGATTTACTTTCATTTGCACTGTTTGCCGTCTGCACCGTTCATTGTAGCTACTGTTCATTTTATTTTATATTTTATTTTAGGTCAAAGTTTATTGTAGGTACTGTTAATTTTATATTTTAATATATATCTATATCTTAATTTTAGTCTAATGTATGTTTAATGTATGTTTTGTTTTATGCTACTGGATAGCCTACCTGAATTTCCCTCGGGATAAATAAAGTACCTATCTATCTATCTATCTATCTATCTATCTAGCCATCCATCCATGCATGCATGCATCCATCCATCCATCTATCCATCTATCTATCTATAGACGCTCTTTGCTTGCGTGGATCCCAGGGAACACCGAACACTGGCACTTTGGTTCCTACCTACTTTTTTGGTTCCTACTGACAAAAAATGTCGACTGAAAAATTGGCCTGGGCGGAGGTGTCACGCGTGGTTGGTTGGTCTGGTTTGTGAGTTCATGAAACGTTTGAGATTATTGTAAAATAGGCGCGATACTGCTAACCTAGATCCTAGGCATAGGCCCTACTAATCTTCCTTGCTCTGAATGGGACGATATCGTTTTCAAATATCGAAAATAGCCTACGTTGTGAAAAGGAATAGGAATAGGAATAATACGTTGTGCAAAGGAATAATACGTTGTGCAAAGGAATAATGCACGCATAATAATGCAAATGAATAATGCACGGAACAAACGTGTCACTTCAAGGCAGTTTAATAGAGGACAGCTGAAATGACCATTTAGTATACACTTTTATCCAAAGCGACTTACAATAGGCCTATAAGTGCATTTGTCATAAGTGAAATTCGTTGTCAGTGACAGTGATAATGACAGCTGTGTTTTCTGTTGTGTGTTCAATAGTTAATGAGTGCAACATTTTGATACAAACTAAAGTGATGATAAGCGGGAGTATTTATAGAAAATATTTGCGATTTGCGAACGTTCGTATTTAAGCGGGGAATCATTTTCATTTGCTCTCCATACCACCATTCTAACCAACCAATGGAGTGTTGTCATGCTTTAAAACAAAAACACGTTTTTGAAATCGTTCACATGCACAAACTAATCGACATGGGATAAATTGACAAGGAATATATTGTCTTTTATCCCTCTATTTCCCACTATTCACGGAGACTTGAGGTGAATCATTTTTAATTAGATCTAGATAGATGGATAGCCTAGTCTAGTCTTTATTAATAGCCTACCAAACGACACAAATCGTCGGGAATTCATTTAGGTGATTCGGCACTGTAGCCTACAAGACCACACAGAACAAGGTAGACAAGTCTGACTGGACATACACAAAATAGATCACATTAAAACTACACACACGTTGCTAGATAGATAGATGGACAGATAGGTCTAGATAGATAGATAAATATGTTCCATTATTTGCCTTGCGGAGCCAGCCAGTCGTGCTCCTATGCAAATTAGACATGTGCGCCGATGTCAATTTGTTTGACGAGTGAGTGCAGATCATGATTTGCAGATCAGTGAAACATATGTTAACTATAGTTAACATATGTTTCACTGATCTGCAAATCATGATACATACATGGTACTAAAAGCATACGGCTCCTTTAAATGCGTCTGCAACATTGAATTGTAGGCCTACTCATCAGCGACTTGAGCGACAAAAGCGAACAGAAATATTCGCAGCGATTTCTTATGAGCGACGAAAGCGTCTTTGCAGCGCAATTCGCTTTTGGTGTGAACGCACAAATGGCACTCCCTCTCAAAAATCCTAATAGGCCAAAAGGAAACCGAAAGTGTTTTGCCATAGGCCTACCTATAATTCTGACACAAACAAAGCATATGGTCCAATTAAAACGTAGCATTTTAAATAAGATTATCTATGCAATAGAACAGGTATTAACATAACATCTTTATTGAATTACAACCGGTAGGCCTATGTGCTGATCTGGATACGTTATATCGTTCTCAAGTATCGTTAAGCTTTGCTTTTAAATAATAGTATAATACCGATATTTCATTTGCGAATGTATCCGATGATTCTTTATTTGTCAGAATCGTCCCACAACCCATGTTTTGGGAAAACCATGTACTCTGGTATAAACAGAAGTCCGTGGATGACACCAATAAATCAATGTTTTCTCTCTTTTTTTGTCTATTTGTCATCCTTTTCACTCCTCATATGAAGGCCATTTCCTATCGGAATCCTTCAGACAAGCAAAGCAACTCAAGGACTTTGATAAGTATTAAATCTAGAATAAAAGATAAGTGAATATTTCTGTTAATTTTACATAGAATATATAGGCCTACTGTGCCACTATAAAAAAAAAGTTTACCACATTTCTAATTAACCTATATAGGGCTTATATTATTTACTAAATGGACATTAAAAAAGGCAGCAGGAAGTTAACCTCTTAACTCTGATTTATAGAGAGGAAGTGTGTTGGCACACACTCCAGCGTCTTGGTTTGCTTCCGTTGAGTCCGATGCAGGGACACAGCTACTTGGTAAAAAATTATCTATGCAACTCGTGAGTTTCGTTAGCACAAACGTTTAAAGGGAAGTTTAAAAACAGAAGTGACCTTCTATTTGACTTATGGGATCTCACATTTCTCACCCAAATGATTCAAAAGCTACCATGAACCTTGATTATTACTTTATGCAATTTTAAATATTCAGACACCACTTGTGTTATTCTCAGATACAGAACAACACATAGGAAAGAGGCAGAGGGCCATAAAAAAATACTCAATCACATATGGCAGGGGTCCTAGCATTGGTATTTAACCTTTTAATTCATATTTAAAAATGTATGATCTACACTAAATTGCGGATAGACTCTAAATGTTTCATAAGACGTATACCATGGTGCTAGTTTGTTTGTAAAACAGAATTGAAGTGATACATCATCTGAAATAAAATAGGAAAGAGGTTAGTCAGTACACATGGAAGGATGTTTCACGCATGTATTTCCTTTTGGGGGAGAGGTGCTGAAAGCTGTATCGAGCCAGTCGTGATACAGTGGCCGTCTGGTCACCACGCCGACAGCCAGACCACCCTGACAGTGGATAGTCCTGACAAAAATCATACACTATATCAACTGTGATACCAAATAATATAGTTGTTGGCCTCTTGGATAAGCATGTTGTTAAATTAGATCAGCCGGTAGATTCAATCATTACTTGATCCATTTAAAGCCAATAAACAGCTTCTACTTTTACGCTACCCTACAAGTAGTAGGCCTAAGTGTACCTGTACACCATTAGCAAACATTATAATTACAATTACAACAACTATTGTCTTTAAAAGTATTGCTAGGTTTTATCAATAAATAGCCAAGTCTATCACTCTCCAACTCTGACCAAGGACCATTCGTCAACGTTCTTACCATCTCAGTCTGCGTGAGGTCAGGGGTTTTTTTCACGTGGAGACTGCCTCGTAGATCCAGATTATCAGCCTCTGGTACTGTGGTCTGGCCTGTATTGGCCCAGCCTGACAGACAGTGCTAGGGCAGAGCAAAACAACGCATGCCATTAGAATAAATTGAGAACATGTCCAATTGGTCAAAGTGATAATACTCTTGATCAAGGAATGATTAAGGTAACTACAAACTCCTACGAGTAAAATAAAGAAATAATGATAATAATAAAAACATCACTCACTGATGGTAAGCCCAAACTATCAGATGGATCAAAACTGCAACGGCGATGGGCTTTATACTTATATGCTGGCCCGATTGTGGAGTGTGGGATGCTGACCCTGATTAAAAAACAAATATACATCTTGTCAGGCAACAAGGTTATAAGATCAATTGGACAACCGTAACTATTCAATTATAACTGGATAGGATTGTTATTTGTGCCAATAATGTTAGTTGCATTACAATTTTATAGTCAGGAAAAGTTCAGAACATGTGACACTGACAAACAATCAGAATGCAACTGGAGTGAAAGCAACGTTCAATTTTGGTTTTTGAGAGATTAGCCAGTAATCAGGTAATAGTTATTGCCCGGAAAATAATGACCCTGGTAATAAACAAAAATGGCTGCAAATGGGACACACTTTTGTCTATGGATTTTAAGTATGTGATTGTAAGTTAATGGGTTAGGGTAACTCCCATTTTTTTTAATTAATGAGCATAATGAGGCCACGGTAACTTTAATACACAATGTAAATCAGGTGCTAAAGTTCAGGGTAAACTCCCTCCAAGCATATTGACATCATAGTTACCTGACTAATGCAGGCTGGGTGGCCGTGTGGGGAACAGTGGATTTGGGTCTTCTGCACACTGGACAACATTCATGAGGGTCCAGGGGGACAGGAAATAGTCTGCTGTTGATCCTGTAACAGAACGTACCTGGAGAGAGGAGGGGGGCAGGCACACTTTAACTCTGGCTTGTGGTGAATTTAGGAATGAATGAATGAACAAATAACGCCAACCCCACTGAAGAAAGTTAGGAAGGAACGATCTACTGAGGTAAGGAAGAAAGGTAAAGGGAGCCAGGAAGTAGGGAATACATCGAGTTCCAGCACCCAACATACATTGATGGGTCTCTGTGGTGCTCTCCGTGTTGTCCCTGTCCGTTAAAAGCAGCTGGGCAGATGGGCCGTCCTCCAGCAATCTATTAAGCAGACGATAAAAGAGCCAATATACAAACGTATCCATCTGTGAAAACAATATTGACCTCAAGCGGCATAATCCGGGACTAGTGCAGTCACAATTCACACAACTAACCTCACAGGCCGCCTAGAGACACATTCGTCATTATTCATGGATCGAAATGTACGCAGGTTATTGAAGAACTCCTCAGAGCGCTCCATCGAACAACTTTCCGCATCCAGGACTCCTAGGAAGATAATCGTGCATTTGTATGCATATGTGCACAGAGAAGCCAGGGAAGCCAGAGATACCACAGAAGAGATGTATGAAGAGAAGGCCTACCTGCTATCCAATCATACCCAAGTAAAGGTGGCATGTAATGGTGACTTTCTGAGTGAGTCAACTCATCCTGTTCAGGAGAATGGAATGTGACGCTAACCTCTGCCGGCCTCTATAAAAACAAAAACATGGCATTGTTTATTTTTACATTTATGTTACATTTTTTTCAATTTTAAGAAAGGGCTATGAAGGTGTGGACATGTCTCAAGTGTCTTTGTCTGATGTCTATAGTACCATCTAGTGGTACAAAGGTACAACAAAACAAAAGTTTGAACTCACCCGTTCCATGTCTCTATCGTGACGTGGTGGATTATTGACTGACAAAATAGCAGAAATGTCATTATATTCTCCATTTAGAGACAACGGTGGACAATTTACATCGTATTGAATTCATTTTTTCACAGAATTTGAACAATGACCCAATCCTGCTATTTGCATGCCTCTCTGTAAATGGATGAATAATCTGGAGGAGGGCGCTGTCTCCATTCCTCATGACCTCACCTTCTCTGCTTTGTGATGCCATGGTTTGACTTGAAGTCAGGTGCGCCGCGAAACTTACGGCATGTTTAGTGGGATTCGTTCTTATATGTCTACGAGTCCCCTTAATAAAGCCAACAGCATCTGGGTGCTCTCCGTGTCCATGGTCTCTACCGCCAGTGTGATGGGTGCTGCAAACTTGCTGCAAACATTCGCTCTGCTGCCTCAACTCGTTCAACTGACTGTGTTCTCGAAACGCATTCAGTCCATCTGATGAGGACATCATGCCTTTAATCAAACACAATCGAATGCGGACGTGTTTCGAAGCAGAAAAGTAACGAGATCGATAGTGGTATTTGTCATTTGAAAAAGAAGGCACTTCCTCAGTTCCCTAACAACGCAAGAACAACATTGACGTGATTGGCCAGAAGATGAGTTTTACCCAGAGTGCAACACCGCCGTCATCGGTTTTAAAGTGGCAGATTCCGCCTGATTGTGAAGTTGGGCGTTTGGTTGTTAAACGTTGTTAATGATTTATTAACCACGGCCCATTTGAAATCGGACACAAATCATGAACAATGTATTCCACCGATTGTTCTGAACTCATGGTCGATTTGAGTAGCTAGTACTTTCTATACACTTGGGCATTTATATAGGCTAATAGTAGGCCTATAGGCTACTAAGGGCAAAGCAAAAAAACAAACAAATAATTTAATTAGTTGGTCAATACATGGATATATATCTACGCGAGATATACCTGTTATCTATGTGACGTTATTATTTTGACAGTCCTTTGAATTTGCAGGAAATCAAATGAACAGGAGAGGGCGCCGTTTCACGCGAGACTTTGGACAGCGCGGGTGAAAGGCCAACCTCTTTTAAGGTTTCACCTCTTTGTTTGACTGCATGAAAGTCATTTAGAAAATTTACAAGCAATAAACGCTTTTCCCAGAGGTCTCATCGTAGGACACTGTCGCTTAAACCCTAATTATGGGTTATTATGAGTGACCAGGGCCGGCGCTCGGCATAGGCGACCGGCAAATGCGTTGGAGGCGTTCTCTGGTGGCGTCCTTAATGGGCTCGATGCACAACTCCACTACTTCCTGGATTTAGTGCTGCTCCTTTATTTCCTGTCTTACATTACTGGACAAACTGATTAATCCAGGTGTGTCTGAGTAGTCCCAATGGTCAGACACACCTGGATTAATCAGTTTATCCAATAATGTAAGACAGGAAATAAAGGAGCAGTAGCCTATTAAGTTCAGGAAGTAGTGGAGCTGTGCAAAGAGCCCATTAGTCAATTAAAATATAGGCTACGAAACAAACGGAGAATGGAGTGGCCGTGGGAGCAATCGCCAGGGCGCCCGAAACCGTCCCCGTAGTACGCAGGACAATGCAACAAACATCATCGTTTAAGTGAACATATGCAAAAAACAACCAGCAAGATATGTTAGATCATCAACGTCCTTCCCCCTCAATAAAAAAATAGAAAGACACAGGTAGACAGACAATCAACTGTTTTTCTATAAAGTTAGAGCTACTCTGGTTTGCGTTTTTTGTTTGTGATGAGGAAAGCATCTCAACTCTAAACATACATATTGCCATAAGGCCTACTGCCAGTTCAGGCTCGAGGAGTATGAACAAAAAACCATGGAAGGCGAAGGGCATTGGGTTGTGAGTTAAAAGTGCATAGCATTTTGGAAATAATTGGTCCATAGTCATTATTTTTGTGGTACTGTGTGCAGTTTATTTCTTTTGACATTAAAAACACACTTCGGATATTTGAAAGTAGGGTTTTATTCAGGCGGTAGCTCTTATATGCAGTTTACACTTGAGAGTAACAACTGTTAAGAATACATTTAATACTATCATATAATCCAAGGCAGAATTGCAGGTTAAGAAATCCTGAAATCATATAAAAAATACAGTGCACCGTAGCAATACACATGTAGACTAATGTGCACAACTTTTGTTTGTAGTGAGTCGGTTTGCCGTTCGTGCCAATTCTCCACCGGGATTCTTAGATCCGAATGCGACTTTGAGACAATGCCACACATAAGTCCGGCCTGTGCGCCATGGTCTGCGTGTGCGGCAGATAAGGCCATATAGGTTATCTTATCTAAAATTAAACCTGTGTCCGTCCCGCGTGGCGCCACTAATTCAAAGCCCTGCAGGTGTCGATGGTCACGCTGTCACTATCTAAATGATATGCATGGTCTCCTGTCGAGCGGGAGCGGACGTGGTGTAGCCGCGGGGGCGGAGCGGCTTGGCTCTGTATTCCCAGTCACGTCACATTTGGCATGGCGAGCTGTACCGAGCCAGTTCGCGCTGTGTGAATTAGCTGACCGCAGTTTGTGCCCCATTATCATTAAAATGGTGCACAGTCATGAAGCCATATACTCCCTCTCGTGTCTGTGTAATATAACTCAGCCACTGTTGGGGCTCCAATGCAGCAATTACAGCATGCTTGCCGGAATGCCTCATTGTTTTATTAAGGCAGCGATAACCGGAGCAGCACAATAACACAAATAACATAAAGAAAGTGCATTGCTTTTGCGATTTACAAACGTGTCCATTATGGGCTCGCTCAAACACAACGTTGTTGTTGTTTTCATTGTCAAGCTTTTATTCTTTCCCATGTCACCATATATTTATGGGAATATGCGCATGGTGCAGGGTGATAAAACTCTGTCTCGTGGCGCCATGATGAGCTACCAACTTTGATAGCAGTATTCAATGGGGGTGGATATGACGATAAGAGCTAGGGTATGACCGGGAATAACTAGATGCAGCACCAGCAACCAGTAAAGGCCTACCAGTGCAGGTAGATGCCTATACTCTGCTTGAACTTTTACCTGTAGAGGGCAGCATATTATCCTATACACCAACTACTTGGGTGAGATATTTATCAAAGTGGTTGAGTGATTCCGCGCATTAAAGACTAGGCCTATATTTTGTATTTCCTGTGAAGGAAGCATGACACACTTCGCGTATAAAGTGCCACTGTATATTCACAGATGAGCAAAAGAATATTCTTGAGTCCCAAATGAGTCCCAACACCATCTAAAATCCCTATCAAGAGCCAAGAGCGCCAATGTAGTCGCACTGATATAGATTTTTCGTTCAATGTATCCATAAATTCATCTCGTGCCCCAAGGTTCCAAGGGGATGTATACGAAAGGAATCTCCATTTAATAACAAATATAATCAAACTATAAATAGGCTACCTGAGTTGTCTGCGAGGAGGCGAAACCATAGCCTCTTTATCTGACCTCAGGGCCCGGTGTGCTCTGTGCGGCATCTCTCTGCAAAGTAACTGTTGTTGTCTACAGCGGGGTATGAGTTCATGTAGCACCAACATTGCTGACATCGGCAGAAGGAGAAGAAGCCGCGTAGCAAAATCGCAATACGGTCCCTCGCGGTGTGCGCGTTTGTGCACGAGCCCATACGGCGTTGCATCATGTATGTAGCTACTACACCAGCGTCAAGCAGAGGAACCAACATATAGGGTCATGTTCGTACGTTTAATCTTTGTTGACCAGGACTAAAAGCTTTTTCTATCTTTGATTTAAAGAAGTATACATAAATAATCCTCCTCACCCAAATATAAGGTTCAGATCGTGATAACATTGCGCGGCAAAGAGGCAGCAATGAACCAGATGGGATAGATGGCAGAGGGTGATAGATTCAATCGTATGGGGTTGAGTGAGGAGCGCGGCTGCTATGATATAAAGGGGCAATGGAAGAGGTCGATTGTTCCCACTGTCTGGCTCCCGGATAGCAAGTGGATGCCATTAAGATATAAGGGGGGGGGGCAAAGGCTGTCCTAAGGCCTCGCACAACGCCACTATGACATTGTTGCTGTGGAGAACAGCTCAACAAGGATCTATGCTTCATGTCCATCAAGGTTCACATGTCAACGGCTATAGAATATTGGAATACATGGGAGACATCAGCGATGGGTCGATCCACTCAATGTTTGGGTCCATTCAAGTGCCTCAACCTACTCAACAAACACGATTGGTTTGCTTTCACTATTCACATACACCTGAAGATCACTTCTCTAGAACATACAGCCGAATATTGTGTGACATTGATTTATGTCAGATCTCTTTGAGGAATAGATGAAAAAGCAATAAAACATTGATGTTTAGTTTCAGAAAGTGAAAAAATTAACAAACAGCATTTCTCATTTAGTGGCATTTAAACCCCATGCGCACCGAAACGGATTGGCCACATTTACACTCAGTGATTAATTCTGAAGGCACAAGTCAACCTTGCATTACAGGTTACATTACTTTAAAGATAAAAATTCACTGATCAATGTGGAATAACAGCCAACATCATAGTCCGTACGAGAGCAACTCAAATAGTGATTTGGCGGATCGTTAGATTGATTGGTAGTCAATTCTGCTTATTATTTGTGTTTCTCCAGAAAGAGTATCAGGTTACTTTGTTTAGTTTACGTTTTTAGTGAGAACAGTAAGTGAAGATGCAGTTATATGCATCCACAATGAATCCTCAAAAGGGTTATTTTCAACTCATCACTATCATTACACGCCAATATCCTATGTAGGTGCCCAAAGTAAACAATGACACATCCCTAGACAAGACAAAGCCAAAGTTGCGATGTACTTTTTAGATTATATTTGCCAACCTTGGGGATTGCCTGAAACGCTTTTAACAGGCACCAAA
>OLKM01007881.1:0-10530 GCA_900291075.1 Melanogrammus aeglefinus | reverse complement strand
ATGTGTTGTATAATGTTAAGACTAGTGTTCGATGTGTGTGGTGTAAATCGATGTGGAGTATATGAGTTATAGTTGCACGTTGCTTGATGTACCACAGGAGGGCGCTTAGTACGCCTCAATGAGGAAAAGGTCTAGTCATTGCTGCGTTGCATGCTGGGAAGAAGACGGCGAAAGAATTGCTTATACGGATGTTGTCGTAGATACTGTCGAGCAAATGTTGGATGTTTTGGAAGAATACGGTTTATTTTCACAGTACGACTCTGTATATTCTTTATTTTCCCAAGGGATCCCGTACGACTGTAGCGAGCAGACGCCTTCGTTTTGTGTTTCAACCAAGAAATCCGGGTGAGTGTTGTACTGGTGTTTATTCGGTGATATGCTAGATGGCTAAGTTTGCAACAGCTAATGGAGATCTTTTAGTTTTCAGGTTGTGTTAATGCATGATATGGTTAAACGATATGCCTAAAACAATGCAGTAGGATTTTAAAATTGTCTTAGATGTTGTAATTATTATACTCTTATGCTAAGTTTGTGAGTTGCAGGAAAGGGGCATTTATTTACGAGTGAACTAGTAATTTCCTGCGTCATCGACGCATGTTAAATGGTTTAGTGAGTGAGAAAAGGTTCAGTGTGTCGTAACGCGCCTGATTAATTTGCACGCGAAGTTTTTGCTGTATGTTTTTCTAATGTGAATAGGTTTAAATTCATTTCTGAAATGATAAAAACTTGTATTTTGCGTAATGTAAAAGAGAAACCATTGATTGAAAAGAGATTAGAATTGATTTGTGTAACATGATCATACAGTACTGCTTAAAAATACACACTAATGTGACTTCAAGTTTTATATCTCATTCTACAGTTACTTATATTTTGTGGACAGTATTGCTGTACATTCGAAAAGAAGAGAGATATAATTCTGTACAAGAAATTCTTGAGCTAGTCACTATTGGTCTATGCAGGCATGGTTTTTTGTTGGTGCTGAGTGCTGATTTCTGCGTCGAGTTACTCTGCGGTGAACCGGTTTTCTCCGTGGCGTGCGAGTCGAAGGGGATGCCAATCCTCCATCTCATCATTGCTCGAGAGTTGTCATGCCCTGGAGCTTGAGACGCGCAGTAACCATTCATTACACACATACTACCCGGGTAGCATACACACACATACACTAAAAGACTTGACTGAGACGAATACGTGATTCATCCGGACTTTGATGTGGAACACATTGAACTTTGATATCAATCAGCTATGAGCTGAGAGACAATTAATTTGTTTGTTATTTATTTTTATTATTTTATTTACCATTGGATTTGAAGCTCAACTGATGTTGATGTTGGAATAAAAATACTTGTGTTTACATTACCTTCCCTCGCTCCTTGAGACGAATAGAACCGGTTTATCTTTGAGTGTCTTGAGTAATATACAGAGGTTAACTTGAAAGGGACAAATTTACTTCTTTCTTTTATTTTCTTTCTTCTGTTCTGCCCTTTGTGTAAATACGGCCAGTAAAATATACCTGCCGTCTTTCCACAAATGAGTCTTAATTGAAGCTTTCCGATGTATTTGGCTAGGAAACTTATCACAGACTTCAGAGGCAGTGAACCTGAAACGTGCAACTGCTTCAAATACCTTCTGATTTTTTGAAGTATTATTTGTAGCCAAACATCTTCAGCACCTGTAATCTCTATATTATCTTTTTGAATGCGTACAACTAAAGTCACAGCTAAATTTGAATCGTATATATTTATTTTGCATGTGTGACTCAAAGTCCCAAATATGTTTATAATCAGTAAATTCTGTAGCTCGTAAATATATTTATCTGACCTAGTTTTAAACACAAATATAGGGTATACGAGTACACATCTGTTTTACAGGTGGCGCAAATCCTTTTGCTATACAATTTTTTGCGGCAGCCGCAGTTGGTGCAAAGAACACATGTCGCCACACCCTGTTTCATATCTGAGAATCGATGCTCAAAAGGTCGTCATTCGATAAGAACCAATTTGAACTAATGCATCGAGACAGTTGCACATCTTGTGAAGAAAATGTTTCCTCACCAAATCAAAATGATAAAGAACACTAAATGTTGATTCAGCATTTAATAAGCGAGCACAAATCCATGTTTACAACTGTTCTCTATATTCTTCTCTGCATATGTCTCAGCTGTGGGTTTTTTGCAGGTTAGTTTCTGCAACACGTCTAGGTGGTACATGGTGTAGCAAAAGTATTCGTATCCGTAGATGTCCAGACGGTCGTGGCGGGACAGAATGTAGTTTCCGCCCCCATCAATTGAGTAAGTGAGAAGAGGCGTCTTACTGAACGAGTGGGTATCCTACATTTGTTATGGTATAGGAAATGACTTAGTTCAACGTGAACCCCAAGTATTGCATTGCATTCCCCTCTTCACTTCTCCAGAAAGGAACGTATCCGCGCAGAGTATGCTGCATCTTTATGGTCCATGCTGACCAACGCAGTGGGTCTCAGTGTAATTGGAGAAATGAGCATCCCTGCCGCGACTGTCATTGGTTTTAGGAAATTATGTGCGAAACTATTTTTTCCCGCCCACGGACGCTCTGGTATCTACGGTACGCAATTACTTTGACACACATTTACCACTAGCGTGTTGCAAAAACTACCTGCAAAAAACCCACAGCTGAGATTTGCAGGAGCAGATCGACGTTGGAACGATGATTTGTGCTCTCTTATGAAAATGCTGAATCAACATAGCGTTTCTTTACTCATTTTATTTTGAGGACAGATGTGCAACTTCTGATGTATTAGTTCAAGTTTTGGTGTTTGACTAATGCACACTTTTGATCATGTTCGCAGATTATGAAACACGGTGTGGAATGTGTGTGCACCAACTGCGCTGCCAAAATTGTAGCAAAAGTATTTTATTGCACCCTGTAACACATATTGGTGTACTCGCTAGACCCTATTTTGTAGTTTACAATGTTTAGGAATATTAATTATTTTACGACTACAAATGACTTTTACACATTTGTGACTTTAGACTACACATTCAAATATAAATATACGACTGCAAATTTTACTGTACTTAGTGTACGCATCAAATCTGCAGTACCAGGTCGGCTTATATACTTTGCTTACAAAATACCTATTAATTGCCCCTTGTTGGAACTAGCTCACCCGGGTTAAGATTCTCAGACCCAACCAAGCCAGGCCGAGGAATTATAGAAAATAAGGTTGAATATTATATATATTATTATATATTATTATTATTAATATATATATTCAAGTTATTAATGTGTTTAATTCCATAAAAAATCACCCAAAATTATTAAAGGTACATTGCTCCAAAACACTGTTGTAGTATGGACCATGAGAGCCCCTTGTGTGTGTGTGATTTGGATCTCATACTGTAAACAGTGGAGCTATGATTAATATTGATGTTTTAATGATTTATTCCAATAAAAAAAATCACCAAATTTATTAAGGCACATTTTCCAAAACAGCTGTTGTGTATGACCATGAGGAGTCCCTGTGTGTGTGTGATTTGAGTCTCCAGTTACTGTATAACAGTGAGCTATTGATTAATATTGCAAGTTATTTAATGATAATTTCCCAATTAAAAAAATCACCAAAATTATTTAAAAGGTACATTTCTCCAAAACAGCTGTTGTAGTATGACCACGAGGAGTCCCTTGGTGTGTGTGGTGATTTTGGAGTCTCAGTACTTTATTAACAGTGGAGCTATTGATTAATATTGAGGTTTTTAATGATTTATTCAATAAAAAATCACCCAAAATATTAAAAGGCACATTTCTCCAAAACAGCTGTTGTTAGTATGACCATGAGAGTCCTATGGTGTGGTGGTGATTTTGGAGTCTCTAGTACTGTATAACACAGTGGAGCTATGGATTTAATATTGGAGGGTTTTAATGATTTAATGTCCAATTTTAAAAAATCACCAAAATTATTATAAATCCACATTCTCCAGAACAGCTGTTGTAGTATGACCACGGAGGAGTCCCTTTGGTGTGTTGTGGGTGATTTGGGTGTCTCTGTACTTTATAACAGTGCGAGCCTATTGATTAATATGAGGTTTTTAATGATTTAATTCAATATAAAAATCACCAAAATTATTAAAAAGCACCATTTCTCCAAAACAGCTGTTGTATATGGACCATGAGGAGTCCTTGGTGTGTGTGGTGATTTGTGGAGTCTCAAGTACTGTATAACAGTGGAGCTATTGATAATATTGGAAGGTTTTTATGATTATTCCAATAAAAAAAATCACAAAATATTAAAAGGCACCATTTTTTCCAAAACAGCTGTTGTAGTATGACCACGAGGATGTCCCTTTGTAGTGTGTGGTGATTTTGGAGTCTCTTGTACTGTATAACAGTTGGAGCTATTGATTAATATTGGAGATTTTTAATGATAATCCAAATAACAAAAATCACCAAAATTATTAAAAAGGCACATTTCTCCAAACAGCTGTTGTAGTATGACACGAGGAGTCCCTTGGTTTCTGTGTTGTGATTTTGGAGTCGCTGTTACTGTAGTGAGCCTATTGATTAATATGGAGTTATTAATGAATAGGCCTAATTCCCAATAAATAAAATCAACCAAAATTATTAAAAGGCACATTTCTCCAAAACAGCTGTATGTAGTATGACCCATGGAGTCCCTTTTTGGTGGTGTGTGTGGTGATTTTGGAGTCTCTGTACTGCATAACAGTGGACGCTATTGGATTTTGTCGGAGCGTCTTGCTCTTGTATTGCAATTTGCAGACGTCCCTGCGCACTCGCCGGCTACCGCTGCGCATAGAGAATAATGTTTTCCATCCAGTCGGAGAAACGGCTCGTTTTTCGTAAAAAAAATCGGTTTTAGATCTTGTAGGTAGTAGTCTGTAGATTATGATGTGAAAGAGGCATAATTTGTGTTTGAACAACGTTTCGTTCTCAAAGTTATTGATTGATCGGAAGTCCGAATCTGTGAATATCTTTCCAACTTTACTAACTGCTGTGTTCGCTTCCATGGAAAAAGTAAGAACTTCAACTACTTAGGCCTACTAATTAAAGTTCATACGCTATTAAATCTCCAACTTATGCTGCAGATACTGTCAAAAATCGGTTCTAGGAGTATAGGAATTATTTATAATTATCTTAAAATTTAAATTTTTTTAAAAAAAATTCTGGAACGATATTAAAATACTCGCTCGGAAAAACTGACGAGTATTCGAAGCCTGAAAATGTATTTTCGGGCCAGCCTTAATATCTTCTTGTAGTGGACTATTTTCACGTACATAGAGGTAGCCCGTCTCAAGTAGCTTAGCTGTGGACTGTTGTAGTTGCCTCAAGATTTTTTTGTCGCCATGGGACACCAGAGACTGTCTTTTCTGACAATGGGCCGCAATACAGTTGTTCACTGTTCGAGTCTCTTGTTACCATGGGTATGATTTTGCTCATGTCACAAGTAGCCCCAGAATACCCCCAGGCAAACGAGAGGCCAGACCGGCGGTTGGCACAGTTAAAAGGATGTGGAAAGGAGGAGGTGACAAAGCCAAAGCCCTACCGAATATCGGCTTACACCGTTGGAGAGTGCCTACTCCCCAGCACAAACTTCTTATGGGAGACAAATTCCGCTCTGGACATTAGCCACGACATCCAGCAATGCTCCGTCCTCGGTGGACCGACCATCAAGGGCTTCAGAAATCTGAAAAGCGGCTAAGGAGGACATTAACGCCGTTACAACTTGCGTCACAGATTTCGCTCCTGCCACAGCTGCAGCCAGGTCAGGACGTGTGGCTGACAAAGAGAGAGGAAAGCAGTCACTGTCATTCAGAGGCTTAACACTAGGTCCTAGGCTCATTCACACTGATGAAGGACAGCTCAGGCGTAATCGCACCCACTTACGCCAGTTACAAAATACACAGCCCCAGACCAACAACAGAGACAGATGAAACACCTGATACAGGCCAAAATCCAGGTAAACACAGACACACCCACTGCACTACTAGGGAACTCAAAGAACCACACACATACAGAGGCAAAATAACACATTTGTGACCTCTTCAGGGTTGTGTCTCACGCCCGCCGGGCGTCTGGATCTCTAAGGGACTGTGGACTGTAGGTTTGAGCTGTGAAGGAAAAACAAAACAAAAAAAACATTGGAAAGTTGTGCACTTGTTTAGATTTAAGTGTCTCTATGTTTCACGGCTTTATGCTTTATGTGATACCTGTAAGAGGGTTATAAGTTCTTCGTATAGTTTACAGCTTTGTGCTTTATGTTATACCTTTAACAAGGTATAGTGTTATTAAATGACACAGCCGAGTGTTTACTAAGGAACCTACAATATTAAGCTTTAGGTAATATAAGGTTATATATGTTGAGATAACTGTTAACTGTTAACTGAGTGTTAACAGTGAACCCTGTTTTTAATTGGAGGACTTCTTACTTAAGGGGGAGATGTTGTGTATATAGAAATAGCGGAGCTGTATGTATGTTGTTGCACGGACCCGTTTAGGGGTTACACCGTTGACTTCCGGTTCAATAGTAAACACGTTGTTTTCAGCTCCATCTCCGTCTACTTGATTAAAGGCCTATTCACACCCTACGGTAAATACGGATACGGACCGTTTCGTCCGGTCCCGGAGGTGTTTCGTCCGTAATCAAGTCCGTCGCCTCTGAGCTTACCCATCCGGAGTGCTCCAGAGAGAATGGGACATTTATAAATGGCGCAAAATTTGGAAGAGAGGATCTGCGAGTTGGTGAGGGGGTCTATCCACCTGTATGATTCTACCGTGCCAGGTCATCGCGACAAACAACGATGCATGAACAGCTGGGAGGAAATAGCGCTCTCTCATCGGCAAAACTAAAGAAACAAACTCGCCATTGATGTGACGGTTCTGCATGGAGTGGGTCTCACATGCCACCGCCGCGTACACTTTTTTGCGCCTTTGTCTGCGATTTTCGGATGAGACGAAAGTAAAAATCCACCTCCTCTACAGATGCCATGTTTGAGACTGATAGATTTTGAGATTGTCGATGCCGGTATATTTATAGACAGGACAGGGCCTCAAGAGGATGTATTGCGTAACATCCATAACAAGGCTGAAACCAGACGGAGGTATGAAGGGTAGCTCCGGAGGGAACGTTTGGGGCGGACGGACGAATTTCTTCCGGATCCGGAGGTATGAATCGGCCTTAACCCTTGCCTAACATAACAGCTTTGAGCTCAACATACCTCGCTAACCCTCTAATCGAGGTTCGTAGTACAGGCCCCTTCTCCAGCATCTCTCTTGGGATTTCTCACAAACCATTTGCTTTTTTGTTTCCCTCCGCTCAACCTATTCTGCTCTTGCTCTCAATTAGGTTAGTTTAGCCCAGTGGTTCTGGGCTTTTAGTTCAAGGGACCAACTTCATGTTAGCTATCTGCTAAACCAGCGGTTCTCAAAGTGTGAGGCGCGCCCCACCGGTGGGCAATAGAGACGTGACAGGTGGGGCGCGACAAACGGAAGGAAATTTCACTAACCGCGTTTACATGGAAATTTCTGATCCTATTGGATTTCTAATTGGAATAGATCTATTCCTGTCCTATAGATCTATGCAATCCAAATGTACTTTATGTATGGCATTTACAAAAGTGGTAAGCGTACGTTCGTATGGTCTCTCGCGGGTGCTTTGCACACCGGCCGCGCGGCAACCGCCCTTTAACCGCCTCGCTGCCGGAGGGTTTCAGCGCGGCGAGTGTGAAGGGTCAGGGCGTTTGTCAAAGCCGGCTGCTGCTGCTCCTGCTACCGCTGCTGCCGCCCGAAAGTTTTAACACGGGGAAAGCTGAGCGGTAGGGCAAAAACTGTGCCCGTTCACGTGGGCGGCAAACCGCTTCCTGGTTTTCAGCCGCTTTTGTAACCGCCTCCCCTTCTGCCGGTCTCCCTCGTGAAATGAATGGGGGCGGCGAGAAAGCAGCTTCATGGTCTGGGCTTATATAATAAATGTAAGGGATAATGCTGTACAGAACGCCGGTCCTTATCGGAAATATAAGCCCAGACAGGGCGAACTGGACCCTGACGCGAAGTGGTTGTCTTGCTCCGCCCTGAAGGTTACCCTATACATTATCCCGCTTATTACACGGCTTCTTGCCAATGTAACCCCTAAGTCTGCACCTAAGTCTTTAAGCTAGTGTGTTTATAAAACCAAGAGGCAGGGGTCATTATCTATTTTAGATTCGATGAGGAGATTGGTTGTCATCTTTCCTGGTATACTGTAAGGATATACCTGTAATATCCACCCCAAATAACTCACACGACAACCGACTGGCGATTTAGTTTGAAGAAAATATATATATTGAAACCAAAACTTATGGAGTCAGTATTCCACAATGCAGATATCACTAGAAATATGATGGAATGAAGAAAAAATACTGCTAATGCATGAAAGTACCACACTTCTAGTAATAGTAATAAACAATTTAGTATGATAACACAGTAATATACCATAAATCTCGGACTATTGAGCGCACCTGAATATAAGCCGCACCGGCTAAATTTGAAAAGAAAATCAATTTTCTACATATATAGGCCGCACTTGACTATAAGCCGCAGGTTTTCATGTTGTAACATGGGATATTTACGTGCACAGAACGACACTGCACGGAAGATTTTTTTTTTTGAATACATTTTCAAGCTGACTGTACGGCAGCAACACGGCATCAACACAGCACCAACACGACAGTAACTGAAACACAGCAACAACACGCAGCACCAACACAACAGTAGCTGCCTGGTTAAAAACACAGCATCAACACACAGCACCAACACGACAGTAACTTCCTGTTTAGAAAATAAATCACAGCATCAACATGACAGTACTGGTTAGGAAATAAAACACTGCACCAACACAGCAGTAACATGTCTGGTTATACTTTAGCCTACCTGAAAAGTCAGTTGTCGATATCTTCATCTTCCTCTTCCTCTTGCGCACTGAAGCCATTGAAGTCCTCTTCTTCGGTGTCTGAGTTGAAGAGCCTCAGAAGGACTTCGTCACACTCACACACTTTCTCAGTCTCTCTTTCGTTGTCGCTGTCACTTTCGTCTTGACGCACATTCACCCCTGAGCTTGCGCTGTCCTCTCCATCACGCAGCAGTCCAGCCTTTCGAAATCCGTTGGTGATGCAGGATTTTTTCACACTGCTCCACGCTATCAGGATCCACTGGCAGACTTCAGCAAAAGTTGCTCTTCGCATGCGGCCAGTCATGGTGAAGGATTTCTCGCCGCTGGTCATCCAAGCCTCCCACTGAACTCGGAGTGCCACTTTAAATGCAAGATTCACGCTGATGTCCAGTGGCTGCAAATATTTTGTTGTGCCCCCAGGAATCACAGCTGGAATTGAGTTTATTCTCTTGATGGCTGCTTTCACAGAATCTGTTATGTGGGCCCTCATGCTGTCCATAACGAGCAATGCTTTTTTTCTGTGAAAAAATCCTCCCGATCGCTTGCCATAGCACTCCGTCAGCCATTCCTTCATCAGGTTTTCAACCATCCATCCTGTCTTGTTGACTTTCACCACGATTCCGTTTGGGAATTTTTCTTTGGGCATAGTCATCCGCTTAAAAATCACCATTGGTGGAAGCTTTTGTCCGGTTGCTGTACAGCTCAGAACACAAGTGAAATGCGTTCTCTCATGGCCAGTTGTTTTCAGCGTGACAGACGATTCACCTTTCTTGTTAACGGTCCTAGTGAGAGGCAAGTCGAACGTCAAAGGTACTTCATCCATGTTTATGATGTCGTCTGCTCCGATGGAATTCTCAGCGATCTTTTTTTGAGTGAAGTTGCGGAAGTTTATAAGTTTTTCCTCGTAGTCGGGAGGGAGTTGCTGACACATACTCGTCCGTGCCCTGACGGACAGGCCTTTTCGTCTCATAAACCTGAGACACCACGATGGTCCAACTCTGAAATCTTCTAATTTTTTTTCAGTCGCGACTGCTTTTGCTTTCAGTCGGATCTGCACGGTGGAAACACCTCGGCCGTCTGCTCTCTGTGTGTTCACCCAGTCTTCAAGAATATTTTCCAGTTCGGGCCATCTGCTTTTATGTCCTCTGAAAGCTTTTGCCGTCTTTTTACATTGACTCAATTCTTCCCGCTGCTGCCTCCAACGTCTCACCATCGATTCATTGATGCAAAGCTTACGTGCAGTGGCTCTATTTCCTTCTTTGGCGGCCAGCTCGATTGCCTTCAACTTAAAAGCTGCATCATATGCACTTCTCCGTGTGTTTTCCATGATGAGGGTGTGTGCATGAGGCACAAAATGACAGTTAAAAATCAAAATTAAAAAAAAAAAAACGTCTTCTTTGGAGCATAAATCTTTCCTCACATGTCTGTCACTTTTGTGCTTCCTGCTAGAGCGCCCCCTGGAGGCCGTTGGCCAGTAAAAATCTATAAATTAGCCGCACCATTGTATAGGCCGCAGGGTTCAAAGCGTGGGAATAAAGCAGCGGCTTATAGTCCGAGATTTACGGTAGTTAAATTCACAAAGAACCTTAAACCTTCAATATCTTTTTTCTTTGAGTT
>OLKM01007880.1:0-10535 GCA_900291075.1 Melanogrammus aeglefinus | reverse complement strand
TGGGGCGGGACCAAAATAGTTTTCCGCCCACGCCCATAATTTCCTAAACCAATGAAAGTTCGCGGCGGATTGGCATTCTCAAATTACACTGAGCCCACTGCGTGTCCAGGCCCTGAAAAAACCTATAAAGGATCGCGCAGCAATACTCTGCGCGGGAAATTACGTTTCCTTTTCTGGAGAAGTGAAGAGGGTGAATGCAATGCAATACTTTGGGGGGAGTTCACTTGAACTAAGTCATTTCATTTAACATAATGTAGGATATACCCACCTCCGTTCAGTAGGACGCCCTCTTCACTTCTCAAATTATGGGCGGAACTATTTTGTCCCGCCCACGGACGTTCTGGCATCTACGGATACGAATACTTTTGCTACACATTTACCACCTAGACGTGTTGCAAAACTACCTGCAAAAAAACCCACAGCTGAGACTTGCAGGAGCAGATTCGAGCAGTTGTAACATGGATTTGTGCTCGCTTATTAAAATGCTGAATCAACATAGCGTTCTTTATCATTTTAATTTGTGAGGAAATGTTTCACAGATGTGGCAACTTCTGATGTATTAGTTCAAAATTTTCGGTTTACGAATGCACCACCTTTTGAGCATGTTCTCAGATTATGAAACACGGGTGTGCGAATGTGTTTTGCACCAACCTGCGCTGCAAAATTGTAGGCAAAAGGATTTGTGCACCTGTAACACACAGATTTTGTGTACTCGTAGACCCTATTTTGTGTTTACAATGGTAGAATATAATATTTACGACTACAAATGTACTGTTACACATTTGTGACTTTAGAGTACACATGCAAAATAAATATATACGACTGCAAATTTACTGTGACTTTAGTGTACGCATTCAAATTCTGCAGTTACAGGTGCTAAAGACTTTTGCTAAAATAATACCTTCATAGGATAGTTTGAGGGTTGCGGTTGTGGACGGTAGTTGTGCGCGAGCGAGCGCGAGAGCGAGAGACTATAACTTTATAAACCTGTCAATATTTATGTATTTAGCCACTTCTGATGGACTTTCACCCTGACCACAGTTGCTACTCTACTTTATCTCCATTGGCATGATAGCTTTTCTACAATGTGGCTCACTTTGTTTGCCCCACAGCCATCATTTTTGAAAAAAAACTTCCTAACAATTTAGGCTGATCTTAAGCTAAATTGTTCCCATGGTTTTATTTACCTTGGTAAATCAACAATTGCTTGGACACATTAGTAGTCATACCTGTCCTGATATGTTAAAAACGTAGGTTTACTTTTACAAGCAAAAAACCTGTTTCATTGTGAAAAAAAATTGCGTTTACTTCAAACCATGGTATCCTGCAAAAGAATAACAAAAAAAAACCTGTGAGGAATATCAGAGCGTTCTTCTGGCCGGGAATCACGTCCGCTCTGGGTATAGTCGGTCTCTCACCCTCGTTGGATTCAGTCTTCTCAACACGAGAACCCGGGAGCAATAATCTCTGGCTGCAGGCTAGTAGGACCTCCAACTGCTACGTCATAGGTTGTATGCACTAGTTGTTCCAGCGCCAATCAGCAAGATGCGGAGCACCTGAGGTCGGAGACGCTGGAGAAGCAGGCTCTTTATTTAAGCCATGTTTCCTCAAATGCTCGACCTCAAGTGCTCCGTATCTCGCTGATTGGCGCTGACACAAATGCGCTCACTGGCGCTGTCACACCAAATTTGTACCGGCTGCCAAATTTGTACCGGTTGACGTAATCCATTCAAACCTGCCTAGCAACAGATGACCGCGGACGATCGCGAGATGACCGCGGACGATCGCGAGATGACCGCGGACGATCGCGTCGAATGACGTAGGAAAGTTCGCGAACATTCTCGATATAGTTCACGGTGTTCTGTTGATTTCTGCTGCTTTGTCGAAAATTGCAACCGCAGCATAAACCGATAGGTTTGTCCAGTGGCGGTGTCACACCAAATTTGTACCGGCTGCCAAATTTGTACCGGGTGACGTAATCCATTCAAACCTGCCTAGCAACAGATGACCGCGGACGATCGCGTCGAATGACGTAGGAAAGTTCGCGAACATTCTCGATATAGTTCACGGAACGCGACCAGACAGATAACACATTACATTTATTTGCGTTCCTAATTACATTTATTAGAGTTACTAACTTTATATTCGCATTGGATTTTATTGTTTAATCGCATTAAACTAGTAAACTGAGTGTATAAAGCAGGTTTCAAAAAACATTCGCGCTCATGTTGCCAGAGACAAAATAACTATATCGAACTATATCTATAATATAATAGGCCTATATAATATCTATAATATATCTATGAACTATATCGAGAATGTTCGCGAACTTTCCTACGTCATTCGACGCGATCGTCCGCGGTCATCTCGCGATCGTCCGCGGTCATCTCGCGATCGTCCGCGGTCATCTCGCGATCATCCGCGGTCATCTCGCGATCGTCGCGGCGCGGGTCATCTGTTGCTAGGCAGGTTTGAATGGATTACGTCACCCGGTACAAATTTGGCAGCCGGTGTGGGTGTCAGATTGACTCGGGCTGCCAGATTGACTCGGGTTCCTATGCGCATGCGCATCACTCGGGCACCTACAGATGACGTATAGAAACGTGACGTCGTCACCATAGATACCGTGCTACGGCAACGCAAATATCGCGATAGCTTATAGCTTAGCCAGTGGGCTCCATAGATAGATCGATTTATTTCTCGTTCTGCAAGGTTTAAAATGAGTTGTTACGTTAGGTTTATAGTAGTTATCTCTCATTATGTAAGGTTAAATTACATTTTATTTTATACAAATTTATAGTTTAGCAAGGTTTAACCCCGGTTTTAAACCTGTTAATTAAATATTTATTTAATAATACTTTAAAAATATTAAATGAGTATTTTAGTTTAATGTACTCTAGCATGTATTTTAAGAAATGATATATATACAACTACCACATATACCACCTGTTGTAGTGTCTTGCAGCATTCATTCATTAAACATTCATAAAATAAACAAGTCCAAAAAATGATGTGTATTCAATTCAGTTACAGAACAAAAATGAGAACAAATATAAGTCAATATCTCATATCATCAAAAATGTTACATTTAACGTGTAATGTCAAATGGTGATTTCCAGAGTCAAAAAGCATATACATGCTCATATCATTCTGTCCAGTTATAAATTCACTCAAGGATACTGTTCACACACTGTCCATAAACTGAAATTATGGTTTACCTTTTAGAATAAAAATGTGTGGTGGTATGATGTCAGTCAGGCCTTGTTTACATTCCTCAAGTGTCCTTAAAGATTCTCCTAATGTACTAACTTTTCTTTGGTCTTATTTTCTCATTAATGAATCCTATGGAGCAACCTGACATGAATCACAGCACCAAAAAAAAAACATGTAGTTTTTCGGGAACCTCTTTCATTCTGGTGCATCCACAGCAGTCTCTGTCCAACAACTCGGCTTTGTGCTGCTCTGCACAGCCGCCCCAGCGGCGGTCACAGCGGTTTATTTGATACTTTTAGTATGGTTAAATAAGACAATCATTATAACAACGTTTATAGGTCATAAAAGTTGAAAAAGTATAATAGGTCCACAGCAGTGACAGAAAATATTCAGAATGGCCTGTCGTCTTAGTTGTGAAGCCCCAATCACCGCGACAAGGTGCAAGCCACGATTGGGAACATTTAAGACGGGACAAACATTAAAAAATAAAAAGCACAAGACACAATGAAAGGGACATTAGGGGTAGGGGAGAGGGGCACGAAAGCCCAGGGTCCACTCCTCTCGACGGGAAGGGGGGTAGGGGGTAGGGGTGAGGGGCACGAAAGCCAAGGGTCCGCTCCTCTCGACGGGAGGGGGGTGGGGGGTAGGGGTGAGGGGCCCTAAAGCCCAGGGGTCCGCTCCTCTCGGACGGGAAGGGGGGTGGGGGGTAGGGGTGAGAGGGCACGAAAGCCAAGGTCCACTCCTCTCGACGGGAAGGGTGGGGTAGGAGTGAGGGCACTCAGTGCAGAGGGGTTGCACTGGCGGTGGGGTGACGGGCACTACCGTCGATCGCGCGGGGAAGGGGGGCGGGTGCCATCTGAAAGAAGCAGAGGTGTTGCAGATTGTATTTATTTTGAGACCTTCAACTTCATACAATAAGTCTCGTCAGGGGATTTGTATCCATATTTACAACTTAAATGTACTTATGATCTTGGACAGCAGATGTTATCACAGTACCCCTCTTCGTAGCTGTCGGAATATATTCCTTCCAGCCGACGCCTTCCAGCCACGCATGCGGGTCTATGTGCAGGTCTGACCTCAAACACTTCATGTACTGACACATACGATTAGGGACTTGGAGCAGCAACAGTTGAGGTAGAGGGTTACTCTCGAGAACAAACTTTTGGGCATTCTGGAAATTTTATGTTATCACCCTCCCGTTTCAGTAGTCCAGTGTGTCTCTTATAAGTAGGGAAATGGGTGTTTTTTGTTCAAGCAAGTAGAGGGTGGGCTAAGTGGATGCTTGAGTTATATATTACGACAACACATGATGCCGTTGGCCTCCAATAAAAGCATAGCTGCTTTAAAGTCCCTATTATCAAGAGAACCTGAGCAGTAGAAAACATGTATAGACCCCACAGGACATTACATTATTATATTAAATTAGGGATATTGTACACTGATGCACCCTTTCACTGAAGCCACTTACTGTTGAGTCACAGAAAAATGTTGCCCGTCCTTCTGAACATGTCAGTGGACACTATGTGTCTCTGAAGGACGAACACACCCAGAGCCAAAGCAATGTATGCTTTATGTCCCTCTTGGAGTACCACTTCAGTCAGGATGTCAGGACAGCGCACTGACCTTGTGGCAACTGTAAAATAGATGTCACCAACAAGCAGTTTCAAACACAAAGGGGCATTTAAAGCTGTTTTTGGCATAAGGCTACAGAAATTTTCAATATCGAAAATTATAATGTAAATTTGATTTATAACACATCCCATATGTGCCCCATTTGGTTCCCACATATACAACAAAAAACATATGGGGATGTAAAGTGTTTTAATTTTCTTTATCAATGTTCCTCTTTAAAGAGCTAAAGAAAGCAGTCGAGTGAGTTTAATAATATTAACAGTACCTGTGAAAGTAAAAACAATTACCCTTCCAAAAAGCACCGGTTCGGTCTTCTCAGACTGAACCTTTGAAGGATAAATAAACTGTTATTGTTCAATTACATGAAGATAAAGCTTATTATGAATAAACGAGGTACAGACAGATTGATATATATATATATATATGCATGTATGATCGAAACTGCATTTCTTCAAGCATGTCACCTTATGTTTCATCTTTCTGGCCTTTGGGATCCTAAACACTGGCTCCAGCAACCCTGCGAGCAATGCTCGGGACTCCTTTGTCCAGTATGCAAGCCTCCATCCGTGAATTTAAAGTGAGATAGTAACAATAATATAGTTAAACATATTTATAAAAAAAATTACTTAAGAAATTACTTTTAAAGTTCTGTCATACCCATCGATCTGGAAACGCACCACCATTTCCTGATGTCTGCCATGTCCAGCTAAAAGTAATGGAAGAATAAATGCATTAGGCTGACTACTAATTGTCATTTTCAGCCAATAATCAGTACTTTATAACCTCTCTGCTCAACATTATACATTTTGCATGCAAGTTACTGTTTCAAGTAAAGTCTCCATAAATCAATGTTAAAAAGAAACAACACAGTGGGGTTGGTTTTATGTGTCCTTTGTCCCATAAATAAAATACTGACCTCGGTGAAAAGCAGTGGATCATCTGTGTAGATGCAGAATGCATTACTGATAAAAAGGGAACATATGAAGTTATGACAGTGTCAAATAATACCAACACACCTTAAATAGAGACTACATAAGATATTTACCATCAGCATGAGGATACCACAGTAATTTCCAGTTGTTTGGCAAGGGAAACCCTGTAAGACATAGTTAAGGCATTAGATAGTCAATATCACCGTGACATGGGCTAAAGGAAAATAAAAACATGCATATGCAAGTGCATACTTAAGAACTGGAGCTGGTGGTGGTTAGGCGGTGGTAGCTGTGTAGCTTTAGCTAATCTCAGTATAAAGGGCTTCCATTTCAGTGAAAATAAATGTAATAAACAAAGACAGTTTTCGGAATTAAGGCCAGAAAAAAATGAATCCCCCTAATGTTTATTAGCTCACGTTAGCTATCAATTAAAGCCACAAATATTATCTTATCAAAGCAAACGGTCATGTTATACAACGTATGTTTATCCCCCCTAATGTTTATTTAGCTTCACGTTAGCTATCAATATAAAGCCACAAAATATTATCTTATCAAAACGGTCATGTTATACAACGTATGTTTAATTTCATCTTTAACCTACCGGTGTATGCGTTGATACGTCATCTGTAGGCGCCTGAGTGACGCGCATGCGCATAGGAACCCGAGTCAATCTGGCAGCCCGAGTCAATCTGACACCCACACCGGTACAAATTTGGTGTGACAGCTCCTCACTGCTGTGCACTTCATCACACAGGAAGAAATCGAACAGAGGACAAACTTTTCACCGTTTCCCCAATGATCTGGGACTACGTCAAGAATGGATTATTAAAATCGAAAGAGATCCTGGCCGTCATTTTAAGGTACGTTTTATGATATGTCTGGTGCTGTAACCCGGTCTCCGTATCGCTAGCAGTTAGCCAGGCTAGCAAGAACTTGCCCGTTTTAGTAGATAGAATAGCCAGGCCGAATGGGAGTTGATACACCACACAACACTTGTAAAACAGTTGAGTAATGTGCCCTTAAGAATCATGATGCATATATGATGCATATATTACATATATTAATGTAGGTTGTAAGATTACATGAAAACCCTCCAAGTTGAGAGTCCAGTTGGGTTATTTGATTCAGATTCAGATTCAGACAACTTTATTTATCCCCAAGGGGCAATTCGGTTTAGCAGACTCAGTTTCATTAAAAGACAAATAAAAGAAAGAGAAGGGAGACAAAAACAAGTTAATATCAGGTAAACAGTATGTGGCACAGACTCTCACCGCACGTTGGTAAATAATAAAGATAAAGAGAGTAATAATATACATGGCAACCATAAATAAATAGCAACAGTAAATACAACAATATATTAAGCCCATGCTGTTCACATCCCTCCGGTTCTATAACCACGCTGATGGCAGAGGGAAGAAGAGGATTTTGCCCGACGGTTTGTCTTGCAAGAGGTGTCAGCAAAACGACGGCAGATGGCATTAAAACAAAGTCAGAAGACAAAACATGGTCGGGCTGGGAAATTATTCCCCCGCGCTCTTTTGATCACCTGCCTCTCCCACAGGGACCCTCAGGTCTCTCTGGGCGGATGCCAATAATCTTGGAAGCAACACCCCACTCATCTTGTACAGGCAGTCTCCTTGTCCTTGGATAGAGAGGCCACCAAACCACCATATAAAAGAAAATGTGTTAAAATGCTCTCAATAAAGGACTGATAAACACATACACACTGGCGTCTCTCTCTACAAACATATAAAGAGTTTACCCTCTTATTAGCAAGTGGATCCCTCTGTTGTGCCCCTTCTTTCATAATATCTCTCTGTTTACATCAAAACCTTCAGTTTAGGAGTCAAGACACTGTTCCTAAATTACTTGTAAGTGTCACCACAATCTCAACGTTGTTGCCTTGAATGATACTTGTTTTTAGTTTCCTCATGATGTTTCCTAAAATCAAACAATTGTGGAATTTAGTTTTATTAGTAGTAACCAAGGAAGTCAGCTGTTTATTTCAGTATTCTTTGCTGAGTAAAAATATGTAAAATGTACATAACATGACTATTAAGTTAGAAGCAAAATACAAATGTATTCATGTTATATATCATTTATTGGTAGTCATAAATTTCCTCACACACACCCACCACTCAATGATCAAATACAGGGAATGCTGTGTAGTGGCGATGGACAGCCGTTTCTCTCTGTTCTCTCTCTTTTGAATTTCCCTGAAGGACGAGCGCATTCCAAGGGATCAATAAAGTGTCTTATCTTATCCTCCTCTCTCCTCTCTCCACTCTTATTCCACACACCCAAGCCCACAGCATTTCATGTTGCCACACGGTGCCCTTGTTTGAAGAGAAATGACGCCCTCAAGATTCTGGTAAGAGCGATCTGGTTCTTCTGGTTCTTTTCTCACGCTACCAATTACCTCCCAGGCTTCTCCTGCTCCTTCTCACTCACCCTCTTCTTGTTTCGTTCTTTTGCCAGACTCCATGCTGAGATAGATGAAGATAATAAGGGTGAGCATTACACTCTCCATTGTGAGCGTGAGTTCAATGGTGAAAGTACTATCATTCTGTTGTGTGTGGTCTATATAAAGTTTCCATGATTGCTTCTATGATTGCGCTTCTAAAAACTTATCCCTGCTAACTGCAGAATTGTGTCTGGTTGCAAGACGTACCAATTCCTCCATCTCACCCCTCCCTTCTCTGTTTTGTCTTCAGTTGCCGGCTGAGGTTTGATGAAGGCTGAGGGCAGCATACCTGCCTGGCCAGTGTCAGTGAGGCCGACTGTTATTGAGAGGGCTAATGTACGGCATTACTTCTTACACTGAAAATCTGTGTCGGGTTCTGTTACTGACAGAGAAAATTATTTGACTACAGAGGAGTGCACGTCCAGTCACATTGGTGAAAAATGTAAACAGCTCAAGCAGGTGAATTTAAACAAAATAAATACCTTAATTTTACATTCACATTAAATTACCTTAAAGTTAAATAATAGATTAAGTTGACCTTTAGAGTTTCGGTCTTTTTAGAGTATGAGAGTATGAGAGGTCACCCCCTAACGAGGATTGTGCTAGAGACACAGCTGGAATAACACTTTGCTAAACCAGGCTGTGGCGAAATTGGGAGCCGGACTATGACAATAGGTGGACTCGGCTAGCCTAGAAAGCGCTAACGTTGAGACTGCGGCTAGTCGTACCGTAACTCAGTGTAGGCACTTCTGCTCTTTGTCTCTTTTGTGTCGGTTACGCAGCACTTTGATGATCATTCTTGTGACAGATTCTTAGAGATATTGAAATTATCAAGAAGAAATCAAGTGTAAAAACCCAAGCACGTAGGTTTTTTACCTCTTTCACAGAGACGCGCAAGTTGCAAATGCATCAGGGTGCAGGTGGCTCTGCCGCAGGTCGCGTGTACCGGCCAGACCCGAGTCTGAGGTTCGCCATGGCGGAGCCCTCGATGAACCCTTCTCCAGGACTACGCTGCTCGACGCCACGCTTCTCGGCGTGTTCCGTTCCGGGACCAGCCACCTCCTCGCCTGCCCCGCAGCTGCTGGGCGTAGGCGAATGTCCACTGCCCCGTCTGCGAGACGCCAACGCCCGGGAACCGGCGTCGAATGTTCCTCGGGATATAGCCAAGCCGTTCCCGGATGGACTGTTGACGGTGTCGTAGTGCCCGTTGGGGGCCGCGGCAGAACTGTGGGCTGCGAGCTTGGCCTCCCGGCCCATCAGCCAGGAACCGGTGTGCCCAACTTCGCCGGCGAGGCAACTGAGACACTCGGCCACTCCCTGAAGTGTCCAGAAGGCCTCACGTCGTCTGGCTCCCCCATCTTCGGGAATGATGTGGGCACGGCCTCTGGTTCTGCGTCCGCAGCGCCCTCGAGAAAGGCGAGTAGCTCAAGGAGGGTAGCTCGATCGGCCGCCGCCAAGGGATTGGGGCTGAGCTCAGGGGGTTTTCTCCACCATAGAACATTATGCCTGACCAGCCAGGAATGTCAAGCTCTATTCGGGGCCAGAAATACCAATAAAGGGTCAAACATATACTATCTTTCTTGCGTTCATTTGTTTGACATAAACGCACATGCCAACACATTTATTAGGTTTTTCCAAGTTTCTTGTGTATACGAGCATTCAGTCTGGAGAGTTGTGCTTGAGTTGTGCGACAGGTTATCATTAGTTTGTTTACATCATTGCAACAACTTACCAGCGGTGGTTGTCAAATGTTGTCGAAACACACGATGGCTGGAATACCTAAGCCCGTCATGTAGTATCGTAGGCTCTCAGACGTTTCTTGTTATCGCCATGAAGGTATGACCTCGTTCACACTGTCGAAGACCTCGCTCATGCCCTTTCTGGCTAAGTCTCGCCGCGGACATCTTGGTCGTGGCACCCAAGGTTGTGTCTGCAGGTGCAGACCGGTGCTTCAGTGGGTGCTCTAGGAGACATTGACTTTGCTGGTGCTGGGGATGATACCCCTACATGGTTCTGAATTTTCATAACCGGAAAATACTTCACGTCTGCCTCAATGGCGCCATTGTTTGTTGTTTCAACAATTTGTAATTTTTAACTACACAAATAATCAAATAAAAAGGGTAGGTGGGCGGCACCACAGTTTGACCTCAATGTTCACAGGGACGCAGGTAAAAAGACTGACGAGGAGAAAACGGGTGTCAGGTTTATTTATTATCCGCAGCTTAAACCTGAAGTGAGAAAATATACATGTACATTTAGCAGTTCGCTTTACCACACCGTTGTTGACGAAGAGA
>OLKM01007879.1:0-10536 GCA_900291075.1 Melanogrammus aeglefinus | reverse complement strand
CTTGCATAGTGGTGTGTAAATCGCAACACAACACACACAACACACACCACACACAGCATTTTGACCACACACAACCAACATCACAACAGCCCAACACACAACACAACACACACACACACACAACACACACACCACCACACACAGCACCACAATCCACACACACGGTGCCGCCTTCGCACCGGTTGTAAGCTCATTGTCTCGATTGGTGGGGGCCCAAATGTCCTCTGGGCGGGCAAGGCAGAGAAAGGGGAGGTACATGGCCTTCTTAAATTGACGACATATGGGGCCACATTCCAAATCCAGCGCGCTCAGCCATTTCCATTTTTTCAAGGCCAAGCAGGATTACTAGAAGCTTGTTTTAAACAAAACTTGAACGAAAGTTTTAGCCCGCTTGGGGACCGAAGGCAGGCTAGGGGAACTCATTACATTGATTTTAGAAAACCTCAATGGAAAGTGAGAATTTTCATGCCATGGGAACCTTTACTAAGCAATAGATAAGGTCTTCTTACATATTAGTTTTAACATAAGGGCTTAATTACAAGTTCTTAATTATAAAAGCGTTACCACCCAAAGTTTCTTGTTGAGAGTGGGACATGAGTGAAACGGAGGCCCTACCAGTTATGTTGAGCGTTGGTTATGGTGTCCTTTCAGTAATTTCCCAAACCCAGCGTCCCCCATGGTAAATATGAATGCATTTACATATGTCCTTCATCTGAGACGGTTAGATTCCTTAAAGGTTTACCCGTTTTTTATCCACATGGTTTCAAGTGGTTCAGGTCGGATGGATTTTGCCGGTTCCCTTTCCCAGCAAATAAATATTCATTAAATAACATTAATAAAAACCTAGGCCCTCCTTGAAAGGAACAGAGATTTTTTATGTCCTCCCTAGTTGAGTTGCAAGTGAAATTCGAACCGTCCCTCCAACCTTTCCAAAAATAGTACAGGCCAATTACAACCTTGAAAAGAGAAAGGTTGCAAACTTATTTAGAGAGAACGTCAAGGCTGAAACAATGATTCCAAACTGTACATCTCCTCTATAGCCCTCCACATCACAATTACGCGACACGCAGACAAAACACCGGCAGCCAACATGAACCATCTCGCGTTACCGAAAGCAATTATCCCGATGTTTTATATTTTAGCGGCTCCTTTTGGCAAAAATGCTTGCTGGAAGTCAGAGGTTTTTTTATACATATTGTTCTTTGCCTTGTTAGTTTTTTGCCCCAAAGAAAAACCAACACTGCCCCTGCGACTATAAATAGTTTTCTATTTTCTACAAAAGGGGAGGTTCCATTTTTAGAAAATTCCCACACAGACCTTGGCCAAACCTTTGTAAGGGTATGGACCGTATGCTATGTTTATGTTGTGGTTTATCTTGGTATGAAGGTATGAAATTGAAGTTGCCTGAATGTCTTGTACCTGCAACTTCTATTCTATCTTGATGTGTCTGGTTATGAATGCCAGTAATGAGGAAACTACAGGGTTAGAAGGGTGGTTGGTAACTTGGCGCCCCTCGGACAATGCCATTAGTCGTGTCCACATCAAACCCTATCGGTAATGGGCCTGCATACAAAGTCGATTAGGCTTAATTTAAATGTATGGAATAGTGTTGCAAGAAATTTGGCAAGATTTCTGGCAATTCCTGATGAGATTATGATATTTAGGTTTTAATGAGAGTAACAGCTGAAAATTGATTACAGTTTTAGGAAACACTTTCAACTGGAAAATATTTTCTTACCTTTGATAAAGAAAGGGAAATCCCAGCAATATAAATAGCATCCTCCATCTTGGAAAAAACACATAATACATTACAAAAGTTAATCTTAAATTTCTAAAACATGCAATAACAATGTGGTTTTAAGGTAGCTTTCAAAAACTGGTTTTGGAAACACATTTGGCCATATAGCTTCTACATTGCCATTCCTGCTTCAATCCATTAATGTCTCCATAAGTCTGGTTAATTCTTTTGAAAGTTATGGTAACACACACACATAAAATTTGTGGGGTGATTGGGAGGCGCACAGGGTGGGTGGGCTACAAAGTGGGCCCCCAACGCTGCCCTCAATTAAAATTCGTGGCGCACCCTTGTGGTCCCAACCTATGTAGAGAAACAAAAAATCTCCGAAACAGGGGTTCTGAAAACAACAATTTGGCCAATAAATGAATCGATCAATTTGGCATTGTTGGTCCCCCGCGTTTAGAGGGAGCGTTTTTCGGGAAGGAACATCTGCGTGCATGGCGGTTGACGCAAAAGTGTGTGGGGAATTTCCGATTGGGTATGCATGCCAGGCGGCTAGGGTGGGCCTGTGACAACACTATCGCACCAACACGCCAAAGTCCCTGAGCGCCTGCGTAAGAATCTTACTTTCTTCTCTTACCTATCGCCCGCGAAAACCAAAACACAATTTACAGATTCCTTCTCTGTTCAGTAATACCTATCCTGTAACATAATCCTGTCAATTTCCGTGGAAAAGACTCCTGTAAAAAATTTATTAGAGCTGTCAAGCAGCATCTTGACGGTCGTCCCGACGCATGGAAATAATCCTGACCTGTTTTTGTTTATTTTCCCTTTGTACTGCCACAATGTTATGACCGTAACGCCGTACGCGAACGTGAGCAGAATCTGGAGGGCAGTGTTTTTTGGGCGTCCTTGGCAGTTGTAGACCGGAAACGCTAAACGGTGGAGCCGTATTCAACCCTTCCCACTCTGGAGGGCCGTTTTCAGATTTTTATGCGTTTTCCATGCCCCAAAAAACGCTGGTCACGTCTTTAACGAAAGGCACTTCCGATAAAAATAGTTTTTTGTCCCGTTTTTAACCCGCAAAGCGTCCTCTGTGTAACGGGTCCTAATTAACCTGAAACTCACCTGGTGGCGTAAAGCAGAAAGTGGGAATTTATGAAATGAGTCCTTTACACTTAACACCTTGAATATAAAGCAAAGCATGGTGTGAATAAACACCCACCCAGGAGAGGATGTATCAAGAAAAAGTTAATGCTGTTTTGACCTTACCGTTTCGATGGAGTCCCCTGGAGTGAAATGACGACACACTTCCTTGTTCTTTCCGCTGAAGGGAAGGGTGGTTTGGCTTGTGTCCTCTCATGTGGGCTGGGTAGCCCTTGGTCCATTTTTTGCAATTCCCAGCTGATTTATTCCCATCAAAAAGAAATCGAATAACATGAGTTTTTGTTGCGAGAACTTTGGCCCTGCTGCTATGGATACTGAACGGTCGCCCAGCTGGACGGATAGACGTGCCTGTGTTTACCTGTTCATTTGTGGAGTTGTTTTCACCTTTATAAGCCTCTTCGTTTTATTCCGCACTGTTTTTGGCTTAGTTTTTGTTTCTTGCTTGGAACTTGAGTTACAATTCTTATATCAATTAAAAAACCATGTTTTTTTGAATAATAATTTCTTTGGTTGTTCTCATCGTGTCTTTTTATGGGTCATTCTTGATTCCTTAAGTCCCCACCGTGTCACCAAAACTTAAAATATCAAACGTGCAATGTTATCCTATTACACACATGGATGGCTGGAAGTAAGTTTAGGTGGTCCGTACATTGTGTCAGCACACAGCACATGGGTAGGATGGTAGTAAGTTGACCCTACCACCGGTACCTGGGTGTCTTCACAGGGCTCTTCCAACACAGGACACCAGCTTATGGTGTATAAAACGGCTTTACTGCAGGATTGGAATCGGGCTTACTGCCAGAGTAGGCATTGTCTCCTGGCAACAAAATCGGTCTGGCTCCATTTTTTAAATAGCAATGACGTGTCAGCACAATGCAAAACCTATGCAAACATATTTTGTTCCTTGGAAGATGCACATGGTGGTTACGTTAATTCCCCGACATTTAGCACCCAAAGAGGGAGGGGCCAGTGGAGCCCTTTCGAGGAGAGTTTTTAGGAACCCAAGGGGGCGTGTTTTATCCCGTGGTTACGAACCCATGGCAAACCTCTTCGGTTTTTTTTTTCCCCCGCCCCTCAAAGATCTAGCTTCGAAAGGCAATAATCTGTCAGAATTGTTTAAAATCCAAACAATGGCCAACCCTAGTGACAGCTGGTTCAACCTGTGGGGCTTCATTGATGATTGCACCGCAGGCATGCAGCCTCACCCACACCCCAGCATCCAATCAGTATGAGGAGGGAGGCTGCTTTATATGAGGCCGCTGAGATCAACCACACACACTCACCAGGATGTCTATGGTGAATGAAGGACATAATTGTGATGGGTTTTATCAGAATCAGAATCAGAATCTCTTTATTGTCATTGCACAAAGTGCAACGACATTGGGGTAGAGGCTCTAGAAATAAGTGGGTTTTTTTAAATATATATTTTTTAAAACAAAAACAAATTGAGAATTCCTTTTTATATATATATATATATATATATATATATATATATATATATATATATATATATATATATATATATATATATATATATATATATATATATATATATATATATATATATATATATATATACACAGTATATATATGTATATATATACAGTGCATAACTGTTTGAACTGTTGCCCTCTCTGGGAGGCGCTACAGGGCATCAGATCAAAACAACACGCTTAAAAAAGAGTTTCTCTTAAATAATTTCTGCTGCATTATTTAGAGAAATAAACAGCTAAGAAACATTCGTCTCTTTAGCTGTTTGTTTTTTGATTCTGATTGCCCTGTAGCCCCTCCCAGAGGGCAACAGTTCAAACGTTTATGTGCCTGGGTGGAGATGAGTCTTCTGAGGATGCTATGAGGCTCTCCTGAAGCAGTGTGTGTCTATTGTCGGACATCCTCAAGAAGAGAGAAGAGGACATCCAATTACTTTTTGGGGCAGTTTTTTATGGCCCTATGGAGCGCTTTCTTTCAGCTGCAGTGCATGGGCAAATCACAGCGAGATACGTACTTAGCTGAGGACAGCTCAATTGGTGCAGCGATAAAAGGTCAACAGTATTTTTTTTCTGAATATTGTTCTTCCTGAGGATCCTTAGGAAATACAGTCTAGGTTTGGCCTTATATTGATTGAGTAAAAATTAAACATAGTTTGTTGGTTCCTTCATTTACTTTTTGTAAATCAAGATAAAAGCACCTGTTAAAGGACAAAAATGTCAAGATAAAAGGAGCAAGAAGTGGCCAATGAGTGTCCAGGTTGAGGTTTCTAGCCCTCATTTGTTTATCATTAAAAACATGAACATAATTTGCTTTTCCCACTTCTGCTTTAATTCAGGTTATACAAGCTTATCAAAGTAGAAACTGATATCAGAGCCCTTAAGTTTGAAATTGTTGTTGTAATTGTAGATCAGTAGTAGGTTAAATGATGATGCAGTTCTTTCATTTTAGCCACCGGAGGCATCGTACGGTGTGGCCTCATCCAATCAGAATGCCCGGTGGCCGGGTTCACTTTTACTTCTGGTCTGTATTGCAATTGGGTTAAGCCATGCTTGGATATACACCCAGTGTAATCCTTGACTCACTTACCAACCCATACAAACTCTCTATAACATGGTGTCAGAAGTGAGTAAGGACTTCTCGCCAGTGTTTTTTTTGGTTGTCGTTGGACAATGTTGTTTTCCTTTCCCTGACGTGATGGCGGATGGATTTCGCAGACCCTCTCATTTTTGATGAAAATATCAACGTGAATTGGCGTCAATTCGAGCGGGAGTACGATATTTTTATTGCTGCCACACACTCTGACAAGTCAGCAAAGGGAGCGGTCTTTCACCTACTCTGCTGCAGCTGGGCGCGTGCCAGGAGATGTTGGGGGGATCATTACCCCAGCTGAATCTCGGGAGGAACCCGAATATTTAAAGAAAAGGTTTTGTGAAATCTGCAGTACTCCAAACAACACGACTATGGAAAGGCACACGTTTCATACCAGAAGTCAGAAACAAGGTGAGAGCATTGAATCATTCACAAGTGATAAGGATTAAGGATTAAGGGTAAATGTTGCCATTTTGGAGACCTGACGGATGCGCTGATCTGTGACCGCATCGTGTGTTGTGTTACCAGTGACACTTTGAGGAAAGCTCTGTTAGGGATAGCCGCCCCCCCCCCCCCCCCAACATCCACACCTTTAGGGGCGAGCCACATTTACACCCAGGCAACTCGAGCCACCGGCAGACACGCTGACCACACACACACACACACACACACACACACACACACACACACACACACACACACACACACACACACACATGCACAGACACACACACACACATGCACAGACACACACAGACAGACAGACAGACACAGACACACAAAGACACACACACAGATACACAATGTGCTACAGTCGACTTCAATTATGTGAGCATGTCAAATTACACACCTATTGCCAAGCTGAATGACTGGTCCAGCTGAGGACAGAGCAAATCTCTGTCCAGTTCAGTAAACCAAATATTACCATCTCACTCAAAAATACAAGTGACATGAATAAAATGAATGAATTAGTCCAAAATCACAAACCATCCCACACCAAAGCTTCCAGAGCTCAATCACAGAGTTATCACACACCTTGCACAGACAATAACAAATGACCCAGATCAGCCCCTCAACCCACACTTCACACTGCTGCCATCAAGATGCACATACTATAGAGGACTCTATAGACCCCTCTTCCTATGTGTGTGATATTTATGATTTTGGTGATGTACATGGTGTGTATATTGTGTATTGTGTGATCTAGCCAACCAAATACACTAATAACATAGTTCTTACCTTCAGAAGTTCTTCTTTCTTGACTTTTTCATTGCAAACTCCGAGATCAAGTCCTCAAAGTCCAGCTCCCTCACCAGGTCCGACTCAATGGCCATCAAGGACAGTGATGTCAGCCTCTTCTGACCCATGGTTGTCCTCAGTTCATTTTTTATTTGTTTCAGTTTTGAAAATGTCCTCTCACCTTCACAGTTGGATACAGGAAGTGTGAGAAAGAGCCTGAGTGCCACAAAAACATTGGGGAATGTTGTCTGGAGTCCATTCTTCAGCACAACCTGCAACAAGTTTGCAGGAGTCTTATCTTGCTCAGTGCTGACAAAAGACCTGAACTGGATCAGCTCATCAGCTAAGGCAGTATCCAAGTCTCCTGGATATGAAGATGAGAGAGCAGTGGCCCTTTTGCGAAGATCAGTGTCATCACAGACCATGTCAAACAGGACACCAAAGCGGCCATTTATGTCCCTGTATGCATCAAGGCGTTTGTTCAGTCCTGACAGCAAATTGTCAATGATCACATTGAATGTCTCAACTTGGAACTTTTTTGCTCCCAGTGAGAGAAGAACTTCATTGGTTTCCTGTGTTCCATCATCAAAGACTCTTCTCTTACTTGTGCGGTGGGTCTCTGACTGGTAGGTCTGTGTCACACCTGTGACAGCCCGGGCAGATGTTTCAAAGTCAGTAAATTGCCCTCTTAGCGATGCAATGTAGGTGTGCAATGATTCCAAAAGGCACACAGCAGTCTTTAAGTCCATATCCCTCCATTGCAAACCATTGCTTGTAAGCTTGAATCTGTGCAGCACAGTGTCCCAAAACACGGCCATGAGCACAGTCTCCAGCTTCCCAAGCTTGTTACACAGTGCAGCAGCCTCACGCCTTGTGTCCTGTCGCTCTTCATTGTTGGAGGCTAACATCTGTAAAGCCCCTCTTATTTCAGCATAATTTTCGCAAAGAGCTCTCTCGTGGAGTCTCCGCGGCAGCTCCATCTTGTGCTGGAGAAGTGATTTCAGTGTTCAGTGTGATGTTACCTGTGAAGACCTTATTCCATCTGTGGGTGGAAGCAGAGCAAAAGGCATACAGTGCTTGAAGTAAGTCAAAAAAATGGCTTGCTTCCCGGCAGCATTTTTCCACACAATTCACACCAACCAAGTTCAAAGAATGTTGCCGCGCATGGAATGTAGTGAATCAGTGGGGTTGTTTTTCTTGAGGTGAGCTTGCAGCCCATTATATTTCCCTGACATGTTTGATGCATTGTCGTATGCTTGTCCACGACAGTTGGAGAGATCCAGTCCCAAATCACTGACCATCTTGATCACGCAGTCAGCCAGACTTGATCCAGTGTGACTGTGAATGGGTTCAAATCCAATAAAGCGCTCAGCTACTTTTCCTGTCTCACTCACAAATCTGAACACAAAAGTTAGCTGGTCCACGTGTGACATGTCAGGCGTAGAGTCCACTATCACAGAGAAATATTTTGCTCTTTGGAGCTCTGTGGTAATGGCTTGCTTTATTTTTTCACCCATCAGGCCGATAAATTCCTCACAGATAGTTGAAGATAAATACGAAGTGCTGCCACGACCTTTCTGACCATACTTCTGAAAATGATCCATTAAAAACGGATCAAATTGTGCAAGCAGCTCGAGAATTTCCCAGGTATATTACCATTGTGTGGGGATCCCAAATGTTCATTATCTCCCCGGAAAGGGAGCCCCCTTTTCACTGAGAAACTTAATGACAGCAACTACACGCTTTAATACATCCTTCCAGTACTGACTTCTGCTGCAATCTGTCTCTCCCAAGAGAAGCATCCAGTGCCCAGATGTTTACTCTGACAGGTAAGTGATAGCATACATTTTCTGTGCTCACCACTCATTTTCATGCTCCGTTATTCTCTCTGGGTGTTTCCAGTCACTAAACCCGGCAATAAATGTCGCCGTGGTGTGATGAGAAAACTTTACATGCAAAGCAAAAGATTTCCCCGGTGGACGGTGAATAAATGATCCATTTCTCGTGGTACACATTCACCATTTGTGGAGGTGTCCGGTCAGAGCATCATTGGTCAGAGACCGTGCCGTTTCCGTTCTTCTCCTCCCTGCGGGAAGCGGGATACTTTGCCGCCCGATGCTGAAAGGCTGCAAGTCCTTTGCACAGAATTTCTCCTCCGGGCGCTCTCTGCTATGGATCCCCATAGCGCAGGGTCTTCGGGGATGATGGCACTTGCCGCTGCCGCGGAGCCAGAGCTGGCACCTTGCTCTCCTCCTCCTCTGTTTGCTGTGGTTGTGTGCTGCCGTGTCTCTGTCTATTTCGTCGGAGCTAACTTTAGCTACCGTTAGCTGAGGCTCACTGTTGTCGGTCGATGCTTCAAAGCTAACGACTTCTTCCTCTTCATTATTCCGAGCTTTTTTGAAAAAGCTGCTTATTTAGCGGTACCTTTTTCTTGGCTGCCGGCTTCTTTTTCCTCCTTTTCCTTTTTTTTCCTTTCGCTTGGCGGCCCCACTCGGCTTATTGCTGCTCTCCATTTTCTGTTAATGCTTGGTTTAAAATGATTTTCCCTGCTACTCGAACATGCAACATATATCTGATCACGGATCGGTTACAAACCACACACTGTGTAATTCGTTTAGTTGGAAAAACTGATCTTGAATAGGTTATGGTGATCGGCCCCGCCCGATTTATTTTTAGCCAATCAGCAGTGCATTGTGATCGGCTGCCAATCACTACCTGTGAAATCATCAAAATGACATGTAGAACAGGACAATCATGAGACCTTGTGTTATTGTAAACAAATTTTATTTTATATTCTGATTGGATAGTAGGTGGAAGGTGGGCAGGAGGCATCGAGTGCTGTGTTTCAGGGCTGTAGGGAGAAAGTGCCAGCCGCCGTGGCTTGCGTTTAAATTGAGTCATGAGGAAAAAAAAAAAATACCCAATCGGAAAGGGCCCCTATTGGCTCAAGGGCCCCGCCCAGGTTGCCCATAGTTGGTAGATCCGGCTCTGGGATAGGCGAACACTTACCAAAGAATTGTCTATCTGTCGGATACAACGAGATGACCGAGGGAAAGCAGCAACGACTTAGCAACACAAAGTAATGCTGCCAGTGTAAATGCAGTTAGGTTAGTTTCAAGTAGAATACATTGGACACAGCCTCAGCCCCCTTCACAGATCGTCATGAGGTGCAATAATTGTGGACGCAGCCACGCAAGCATAGCGCGTAAACACAGTGTCACAGCTGCTAAAAGCTTAACCACTACAAAAGTTGCTGTAATTCTAAACCATTGCAGCCAAAATATCTCAGACAGAAATCCACCAGACATGCTTTTTTAACGAGCTAGAAATGGTAGGAGCAAACATGTGAGGTTTGGAACGTTTTATGTGGAATGCTGTTGGAGTGACAGTTCATATTGACTGTCAACTCCAACAGTGTGAATCTGAAAAGCCATTGAAAAAGATGAAGGATTTGTCACAATGCACATAAATGGCCAGGCCCACCGAGATGAAGTAGACACAGGGAGCAAAATTCATTGTGATGTCACTTTGACCACTTTCAAAGGACTCAATAATGTGGCGAACAGCTTGTACACGCACAGGGAAAGCAGCTAGCCCTGGTTGCTTATGGCAGGGCACAAGAATTGAGACCGGTGGCATCGCCACACTGCAGTGCTGCTTAAAGGAGCAGAACCCACACATTGCCGTTTTTCATTGTTGGACAGAGCAGTGCAACCACTGCTGGAGATTTCTCGTGCCATGTATAGAGAATGGGGGTTGTGAAAATTTAGTCAAGATGTCACCAGGTTCACGTGGAGGGCAACATGGACTTC
>OLKM01007878.1:0-5000 GCA_900291075.1 Melanogrammus aeglefinus | reverse complement strand
CTCGCCTACAGTGTTTTTGCCACCGACTTTCACTCAGCTGTTGGTAAGTTGAATAGCAGAATGCAATACCTTAAAGGTACCATCTCCGGCGCGGCTCGTTTGTTGGCAAAAATAATAAAAATTTGGAGAGTATATCGGTTAAGTATTAGACAGTAATTAGTCACGTTAGTAATTTGTGACATATCAATGACGTTAATTTGGTCATCTGTGTAAGGAGTAGGGCTAAAATTGGCCGACCATCAAATTAGTTTCAGACAACTTTGGTTGGATGGCCCGTCTGTCAGTCAACGTTGCTGCACGCTGTTCTGTGCGCGATGTCGCCACTGGTATGCAATGCTTTTGATTGTAGCTACAGTTTTTTCACAGGCGCATCGACACCGAGCAGGGGGGCGTGCTTTTTGTATTCCTGATTGGCTGGAGGGGAGGGTGTGCAATTCGAAAAATAAATCGTTAGTCCAGTAATCCAGGCCGCCCGGGATTGTACTTTTAATTGTATTTTTTCAGTCTATCAATATGAAAAAAACGAATGTTCAATTATTATATATTTTTTAAACTATTATTTAAGAAAAAAGACAAGAACGGTTTTACAATGAGAGGTCAAGGCCTTCTCTTCATAATGTTTATTAGGCGCACGCCCTTAAAATGCTTTATTTATCTTCAAAGATTAATTTGCCACCTCAAAAGATTAATAAACTGGTATTCACAACTATTCTGGATTCATGCCCTTGTCTATTAATTTAAAAAATACTCGTCTCGTTAAATCCAGCCCCTCATTGTGCACTATTTGTTATTTAGAAATATTCATACTGGTTCTTATTCTGTTTTTTTGTGTTGTTTGTTTGTCCCCACCCCCCACCCCCCACAGAGAAAGCCGGAAAGCACACAAGAAATTGGAGCGTGCTGTGGGTGTGTGTAAGAAAGCAGTGGCTGCCTTCAGCTATTCGTGAAGAAAGAAGAGAGATCTGGCTGTTGCTCAAGAAGAGCTTCATCTACCCCAGCACAAGTTAGTGACTGAGTCACCCACTAGGTGGGGTTCACGTCAGAAGATGGTGGAGAGAGATGCTGGAGCAGCAGAAAGCTATCGCTCAGGTCTTGGAGCAGACAAAAAGACGAGACAACTGGTTCCTACATGGCAAGACCTAGATGTGCCTGGAATCTGTCCATGGGGCCCTGAATCTCACTACGTGAATTCACTGATGCACTCTCCAGTGAGAAATTATGTGAGTGTGTCACAGGCGGCGTTCGTTAGACCGGGAGTCATTCAGAGCCTATAGCCCCGGGATCTTTTGGGAAATAGCCCCCGACGCTCGTGTGCCTGCCGTTCAAAAAAACAAAAACCCATAATGATGGAGATAGCCCCGTTAGAGTTTTACTTTTTTGTGGTTCGTATTACCAGCGCCAGGCTGCAGATGCATCTGTGTAGCGAGTGGAAACCGCAAAACTCTGACATGTGTCATATATGGCAGATTATAGAACGATAGTTACGTATTGTAACTCTAATTCTATGAGTTATAGGCGCAGCCTTTTAGGGCTATCGCTAATTGGGTTATCCTAGGCGGAGCCGTAGCACTGAAAATTTTGTAATCCCGCCCACCAACAGCGTGGGCCTCAATCACGTCCGCGGGCGCACCCATATATTCGGCGGCGCCGGCGGACGATCTTGCTCCCTACAAACAGCTTTTCTTCAGCTATTAAAAAAGGACCATAGAGGCCGACACTTAAAAGGCTGCGCCTTACTCATTAGGAATCTAGAGTTACAATACGTAACTATCGTTCTAAGTCGTATAGGCTTCGCCTTTTAAGGCGTATCGCTATTGGTTAAAAAGCGAAGCACGATTATAGTCTATCGCCTCATTGGTCCCGATTGGTACCAGAAACACAGCTACATACATATAGCCTAGTATCAGCGTCAGGACATAGCATAACATGTCATGCGTCTAATGGCATGTCATCAACGAGCAGCTCTAATGTGTCGGATAAGACACAAAAAGCTCCTCAGCATGAACATTCGACTCCACCTCACATTGTTTAATATGCAGGGGGAATAAGTCACACAATCACACTCACTCCGACAAAGCACCCAGAACTGAGTGTGTCATAGAGAGGCGCGACATTGTCCTTTAGGTAAAACCTAATAAAAGAGCATGGGGAAGCCCAGGAGGCTGCTGTGCAGATATCCTCCATCGGCATCCCTCTTTGCAGAGCGACAGAGGACGATATTCCTCTGGTCGAGTGAGCCCTGATATTCTCAGGCGGCTCAACCCCCGCTGACACATAAGCCTGTGTGATAGCATCACACAGCCAATGTGACAGCCGTTGTTTCTAGGGGTGTAACGGTACACAACAGTCACGGTTCGGTACGTACCTCGGTTTTGAAGTCACGGTACGGTACAGGACGGTTCGGTTCATAGTTAGAAAAAACGGATTGCTTGACTGAACGAACATAAGTTTAATTAGTAACGAATTAAACACAGTTTTAGCTGTCAGTATGAAACATACTGAGAAAAAAATAGTCCTGCCAGATCTCTAAAGTCTGAAGTCTCATAAATATATAAATATCAATCATTAAATAAAAGTGCAACTGCAGCCTAAACTTAAATTACAGCTGATGCATTTTATAAAAAGATACCTTCACTAGGACACTGGTTAGAGTAACTGCAACTGTGCTTACCTCAATCATATGTTTATGAACCTGTGTTCTTAACAACGGAGAATGGCCGTAGTCAGAGGCAATGAAAACACCAATAGACCTGTGATGGCATTTGGCCCGTTCTGAATCCCAGACAGGGGTAGGGTTGAATTAAATAGTGTAGTGAGCTGGTGTTTGAACAACTTTTTATATTATCGCAGAACATACAAGTGACACCTGGATTCGACTCTTTTACATGCGTGTGCATGTTCGATGTGTTCATTTGCATAGGACGATCACTGTGAACAATGTCTAAACACAGCTTCTGACGTCCACTCGTCTTTCCCCATTGTGATAAATAACCTGGAATCCAAAGTTCTCCCACACTGGAATTTAAATACAGGGGGCATCTCAAGCTCGTTTTCTGTGTTCTCTCGCCATGCAGTTCGCCTCATTCGCTATAGTAGCCATCAATCCACACACAGTTCGCGATCTGCTCTGCACTGCTACAACGCTGGCGCGCACGTGCGAGCCGAGCCTAATAAGCTAAAACGTCCGGGGGAACTCCGACTCCAAAGTTTTAATTCCCACCGGCAAAACCAACCTTACATTCGCCGATTAACTGCATGTACGCCAAATTTACTACCGCGGTAGACCTCGTAAACCGCACCGAAGTGCCGTATACCGTGACGGTCGGTCAAATACTGTACCGGTCACACCCCTGGTTGTTTCGTCAGCGAAGGCCTTGAGATGTGCTCTGTAATGCACAAATAACTGTTGAGATTTGCGCAGAGCCGCCGTGCGTTTCACATAACAGGCAAACGCGCGCCGCACGGGCACAAGATGTATGGCTGTCGCCTCCTCCTCAGATTGAATGAAAGAGGAGAGAGAAAACCATGAGTGTTATTACCGTCGATCTGAAGAGATAGTACATACTCTTTGTATAAACCCGAAATCGGCTAATATGGTCCGCACTGCCGCCCCCTGTATTCTAAGACAAGAAGGGCACAGAGAGGTGCAGACAGTCGCTCACTCTCTTAGCTGACGCAGGGGCCAGCAGCACAGCTGTCTTGCTGACACAAACTTGAGGCACCTGGTCAAAAGCGCCAAAGGGGCTTTAACCAGTGCGCCAGCACAGTGTTTAAATCCCATATGGATGAGAGAGCGCGTCACAGTCGCTCCTCCTCACACCTTTAGGAGCCGCTTCATTAAGGGGACTAAAAACAGTTTATCCGCGAAACCTTCTGGCATGATTGAAAACAGCACCCGCGACGTTTAATCGTCTAAAGCCAGCCCTCTTTCCATAAGTGACTGAAGAAAGAGAGCACTTGCGGCAAAGGGCAGGAGATGGATCACCACCCCTCTCCCTGCACCATCTCTGGAAAGCCGCCATTTAGCGAGTACACGCTCGGTGAGTCAGCCTGTGCACCCTGATGGTCCGTACGACCTCCTGAAGAGCCGAGACCCTCTAAGGCGCTCCGCGTCAGCGGCCAGCCCACAACGCTGGCCGATCTTGGTGTAAGTCTATGATGCTCCCCCTGCCATGTGAGAGAGCGTCTCGCCGCCAAGGAGTACCTTCGCGGCCCCGAGAGCAGACGATGGATGCAGAAACCACGGTGCACTCGTGCTTGCGGTGCTATGAAAATCGATACCACAGCCGCCCTCTTGGACGCGGTCCAAGCACTAACTGGGGAATCAGGGAAACGGTGGGAAAAGCGTACCAGGAGTGTGTTCGGCCACTGTCTGTGAGCGAACGCATCCACCCCGACGGGGATTGTCCTCGCGCTGAGAGAGAACCACAGCGCGCACGTGTGTTCCTCCCGCGTAGCGAATCGGTCACCTCCGCTTCCGAACTCCTTCCATTCTGATCATCAGATCCGTGGTGCAGAGTCCAGCCTCCTGGTTGGGACCCCCCTCGACATCATGTCGCTCTGTTTCAAGACACCGGGATTACGCGCTCTGATCAAGAGCAAGTGTGCGTAGCGCCCAGCCAAACAGCTGTCTCGCTATGCTCAGCAGACTGTGCCGAGCGCACCCCCCTGGCGATTATGTATCTTGCTGTAGCCTTGTGTCCCGTGCGAATCATTACGTGTTGATCCGTCAACATTGGGCCAAGTGTTGGACCACTCAACACAGTGAGGAGCTCCAATGCCGTTTATAGCATGTCACGGGGCGGCCAACACCGCCCCCACTACGTGAAACTCGCATGTTCCTCCCCAGCCCGACAGAGAAGCATCCGGACACTGAGATTTTGACGTTCTCGCCAACGCACCCTCTCGCGAGAGTTCGGGATCGCCCCAGTGGGTCAAATCGGGGCCCACTGATAGGGGAATGATACACTCTGCGCCGCCCTACCGCACCGGGTCATCGA
>OLKM01007877.1:0-10541 GCA_900291075.1 Melanogrammus aeglefinus | reverse complement strand
TTTCTACTAAAATATTGAACAGGTCAGGGACCAGGGGATCCACACAAACACAGGTTTCTCGGACGCCAACCATTGGGAACAAACGAGGGAATCAGAGCCCAAACACCCTGGTTCTCTGAAGCAACTAGTGCGGTCCACGGAGGGGGGGCAATGGATGGGCCCAGGGGAGCCTCCCAATCGGCCTGTGGGGTTCTCTTAAAGCCACTGTGAGACCCCGCAGGGTCTAATAAGGGGATCCGGAGAGCCCACCTGGTAGATACCAATTCTGGACAAGGACAGGGAAGGTAAGTGCGGCGTCCTCAAGCTCGTTCAGCCCTGCAGTGGACCAACGTCTCGTCACTGTGAAACCCAACTAAATCAGAGACCGACGTCAAAAATACAGTTTCAATAACAGAAAAGCGCCTATATGTAGGATTCGAGTGCCTATTGTCCTATTACAACAGTCCCGTGTTACGACTTCATGCCTACACCGATGCTTTCAAAGCTTGCTGCATTGATGCTGGCTGGTTCGTCATGGAAACATATTTTACGGCGTTTATTCTTTAAGCTGGAGCCTGCTTATTTCTCCCGTTTGTTTCTTTGCCGTTCCAGCAGGCAGCCTTTAACAGCCCCGATCACAGGGTCTCGTACTGTAGTTCCACTATCTGGCATTAGTGATAAACAACATCCCTAACTCTACAGCATTCCCTGAAACATTGATAGCAATGAAACTGATTTATTTAAAAAGGAATAAATTAATAATCTCCAGCATTTATGAACAATTAAATTACTTAAAAGGGTGAATTGAGGACATGAGTGAATCCAGCATGAGAAGTATGCAGTAAATGGTCTGTATTTATACATAGCGCTTTTCAGACCCGTTGCCACTCGCATTACTTTAGACCTTATGCATTCAATCACCCATATCATTTAGCCTAAGCCCAGCAAGGCAAACAGCCAGCGTGTCAGTATCGTTTAAGGAATAGCCTATTTCGCTCAGGTGGACACTATCACTTCGTTTACTAGGACCAGGGACCGACCAGCAGCTTTCCGCAAACTTTCCCCCGCTCTTATCCTCAATACTTTGGAGCTAGAGCGGTGGCCAGACAAGCGCTGGGCTCCTGACACTCCCTATAACCTCATGGAAAACACTCTGCATGAGTCCAGAAGCTGAATTAGTGCATCATGGATGGTGTGAAGAGAGAGTTAAGAACCAGTGCTACAGTAGGTGTGGGAACTATGTGTACAGTGTGCTCACAGCTGCGAAATCTACAACTATTAATCAAAGGTTGCCATCACAGTGAAACAACTGTGTGACAAGAAAAAAAGCAGACAGCAGATGGAAGGTAAGAATGAACAGAATTGAGTGAGGACGTCTAGCACATAGAGAAAACGGTGACCGTGCAACCTGGTTCTCCAGAAGGTTAGGCCTGTTTAGTGGAAAGAGTGTGTACAGACCAGGTTCTAGCACCAGGGAGCAACTCAGGGAGTGCTGCGGTCTTCAGCAGGCAAAGGCTGGTTTGCGGGTCCAGCTGCTCTTCAGTGACGAGGAGGAACCGTCTTGATGAAGAAATAACTGAAAAACCAGCAGCACAGATGACGCGGGTTTAACATAGAAGCAACATGGAGTACACAGACTCACTAAATAACAACCCATAAACCAAACCAAACTACTAAATATGCTTTGAACAAATGAGGTAGGCTGGTATCCACAGTCCCATCTGGGGGGGGGGGGGGGGGGGGGGGGGGGGGGGGGGGGGCGGGGGGGGGGGGGGGGGGGGGGAGACGGACACACACTCCCCCATGATTATTTTGGAATTCAATGTCGTCAGTCCAGTATAGAGTTTGCGGAAGACAAATCAGTGACTCGCCATACAAGTACTTCTAATGTCTCTTTCGCAAAGAACCAAAGTGCTTAATTATCATTGTTTACATTTCCTGGCAGGTGCGTTACGCGAAATGTTTAAGACACGAACTGGCACACAAGTGATTTTGGACCCCTGTATTGGTTATGGATGTCTTTCGAGAAAGCTAGCAGAGACAGACCCAAGGTTTGTTCACCCAGATCGGTACAATCCTATAAAGAAGGCCAATATCCTGAAAAAGTGAGCCCAAGAGAACTACAGTGACTGCCTTGAATGAACAGACATCCCCTTCACGTCTTTCTTATACACTAAAAGCATGCGATCCAGCAAGCAGACCTCACCGGACAAACACTCCCAGTCCTCCTCGTAGTGGGCTCGGCTGGCATTACTCGTAGTGGGGGGCGACGTCCCACGTAGCCGTGTTCCGATGGACCCTAGCCTATGTGGAGGGGACGGAGTAACGGGCCAAAAAAGGATCTCCAAATTTAGAGCACCTTGTGGGTCCCACCTGAGATAAAATACATCCCTGCTAACCCTGAGAAAAAACGAGTGCGGTTCTTCCAAATCCAGGACAGTGTAAGGCGCAGCCTCGTGGGAGCCCACCCCCTAATCGTTTGTTGTTTTTGAACATCATGTGAACAGTGTGTGCCAGTAGTGCAGTGACTGGATAGAACGCTCCTTGTGTTGCATGCCGATATCTGCACCCGCGTCATGATCTTCCTCACCGTGCCCATGGCGATTACCTGTGAGTGGCGGCAGGTCAATGTCCGGCTCCAACTCTCCCGCTGCCTCCGTCTTCTCCTCCTCCTGGGGAGGAGGTGGTGGAGGAGGAGAAGGCGGTAGCGGGGGGGCCGCTGAGGCGATGGGGCTCTGCTGCGCTTGGAGCGCCGGGGGCCTGGCGGGGTAAAGGGGGACGGCGCTGGGGGGGTCCTGCACCGCCGTGGCTGTGCAGGCGGGGATCTCCTCCACCTGCTCTATCTCCAGCTGCTTCACCACCTCCTCCGCCTCCACCGCCTGGTCTGGGGAGTCCGACCCTGCTGGCGCTACCACAACACACACACGCCAGATTATTAGAAACACAAAGACAAAAGGAAACAAAAACTACCAAAATAAGCTCTCAACCGGCCATAACACTAGCAGGAGATATTACCAGATTACTTGTACTAGCAACAGGAGAGAACCGTCCCAACCCATTACCAGATTACTACCACTGTAGCAGGACAGATTACAAGATTATCAACAGGGCACAAAACAGATTTACATATTATACCAGATGGACAGATTACCATTTACCATCACCATAGATTTATATATTGCCCAGATTGAAAGCATTATGCTCCACAGTACGAGGGCTGTAAGGTTATTAGTTAGACGAGCATCACAAACTCGGTGCCACTTGGGTGAATATGCAAAACGGTTTAAAATTAACATCTCGTTAACGTTAACATCGAGTTTCCAAGCCATCCCCTCGGACCCACGAAGCGAACAAACAAAACGAAAGCAAAGGACACTCAGAAAAAGGTCTGTGGTGGTTCTGGTCAAGTACCGGCTTTAGCTGGTGAGAAGAAGTTGAGAGACGTGGGATAGATGGTCGCCCAGGAGGGTGAGCGGGGGGGCTGACGGGCAGCTCCACCTCTGCCGTCTCTCTCCATCTGTCCGTTGGCCTCTCCTGTACTTCTGTCATGGTTGTGGTCTCTGGGGGACCAGCAGAGGAAACGGACCATCGGTATAACCAAAGAAAATAGGGGATTGATTGAAATAATTAGCTCTATTGAATACATTTTGTAGGTGCATTTTATGGTTTATACGTGAATGTTTTTCTGCATTTCATATGTTAATTTCTGTACTGCATTGTTGTTTTTACATTTCATTTCTCCATCTGGAGCTGATCGATTGTGATAGAAACCACTTCCTCCCAATGATGTATAAAGTACTCTGAATCTATTGCCACACAAGGGCTTCCCAGCGGGAGAACAATGTCACCCCGTTGGATAGAGTGGGACCCGTCCCATCAGCCGGTAGCTGATGGCTGGTAGCACCACTCACGTCCGTTGGCTGGACCTCTCCGGCTGGGTCGTGCCTGGGGTCTGCCGGTCGGCGTCGAAGAGATCAGGTTGTTGTCCACATCACAGTGGAGACGCGCCTTCTTGGCTGGGCTATCCTGTTGGACCTGGAACAAGAGTAAATAAACGACACAACACAGGAGGATAGATTAATTGAGCATGCCTTTTCACGCCCTTCAACAATGTTCTGGTTAAAAAGGTGTAATGTGTGACAGAAAGTGTATATTTGTTCAATCATGGTGCGAAGTCTTGATATAAAAAAAATTAGGATCGTTTTCAAAATGGACACACCACACAGCCTAAATGACGCCCTGACAGCACCTTGAATAGTGGATAGGTTAGGTTTGGCAGGAAAGAAAAGATGGTGAAGAAAACACGTGTAATGCTAAATAATCTCATCACAACTGTAAAGCTGAAGATGCTGATCCCAGATACAACTCGCATCCAAATCATAAAAGTATTTTGTACTATGGAGGTATGAGTATGAGCACCATTTGGCCGGTGAAGCGCCTGATGACTGCTTCCTTCCTAGGACACATGCGTCACCACCATGATCATTGGCCCTGACCATTGCAAACAAGCGATGACACCCATGACCAGTTGTGCATGAGCTGGTCCTAGTATTATAATTGGATTTAAAGTCCAACATCTGGAAGGTTGCCATCACCTCTGTGGTCAGCCAAAATTCACAGCAGCTTATAATGCTAGTTAATGCTAGTTAATTCTCGTGACCAGGTGCTACAGCATTACACCGGAACTGGTTTACTTGGTGATTCACATGTCGAGTTGGGGGGGGGAGACGCACGTTTTAATGGAAGGTGTGAGTAATCCGTGCCAAGGCCTATCCGGATATATGTGCAGGGGTGCAAACTCATCAGGGCTGAAAAAGGTGACAAGGACCCAAAACCCCCTCGCGGAATATATATATATATTATATAGTATATATATAATAATATATATTAATATAATATATATATATATATATATATACTATATATATATATATATATATATATCTAATATAATATATATACATATCAACCCGGTCTCACGAAAATTCGTGAACACTGTCACGTTATATTAATCTATTTTCGTGATCAGGACACGTATTTCAAAATTTTTCGTGTCAAGAAGCACAATTTTCAAGCTCATGTATCTCAATGGAAGTATTTTGTCGTTCACTAAGCACGACTTCCAAACTTAAAGGTTTCTGTCCGGCAGCGTTCTCCTAACGTCCTTGAAGGACTCCGTACAGAACATTGATTATATATTGTTATATTGAAATTTCTGCGATAACTCTAACAATGTGTCCAGCTTTTGCCACCCGTTGCTCTATTAAAATTGTCTGTGATAACTAACATACGACAGCTTTTGGCCACCCGTTTCTACTTTTCGCCTTTGATTCTGAGAAATTTATAACATCACGGATATATTAAATGCAGGTGGGCTGCTCTGTAGGCAAACCGCGAAGGAACCAAAGGGTACTGCTTTATCTGTTCTTTTTAGAAATGGTATGTCTTTTGTTTATTGGACCTGCCATCTATTGTCTTTGTTCTTGGCTATGTGCAGGGAACGTTGGAACGTAGGGTGCGGGGGGTATTGGATGGTTGTATTGAAAACAGAGTTATTTGTGTGACGTGTTTTAACTAAAGCCAAGGGACATAATAACTGGATAATGCGCGCACATTTTTTTTGTTTGTGCCGCTTTCTCTCTCCGTCCACAAGAGCTCAAGCTCTTTCTTCAATTGATCCCAATGAACTTTTATTTGTTTCATTTGATTTCTTACTACGATCTACGGATCAGATATGCACACACACACACACACACACACACACACACACACACACACACACACACACACACACACACACACACACACACACACACACACACACACACACACATGAAGGTATGGTAGGTACATTTAACGTTGTTTTCTCGCTTAGATTTTTCAAAGGTTCCTGAGAAATAGACACATGTACTATCGAATAACACCGTTATGTAACCAGCAAAAATGATTGTGATTTGCGATGCGTATGTCAGCGAACTGTCTTACATTAGCACGTTAGCCTACGTTAACGCCTGACGTTTTGAAGCGTACCAACGTCACTCCTTTCTAGTACGGCATCGGCAGCTACAGACCCGAAGATGACATGATTACAACGGGTTGGCCAAACGAACAAGCTTGAAATAAATATTTATGACAGCTTGCGTTCGCCGATTATTGGACGCCCCCCCCCCCCCCCCCCCCCCCCCCCCCCCCCCCCGAAATATTTTTATTGCAGATCTCCATGAATCACACAAATGACCTTTTTCGGAACAAAAACGGCGAATTTCGCCGAAAGGTGACAAGTTTGCATCCCTGTATGTGGACACAGGACACCAGCAGGAGGAGAGGGGCAGTGTTAAGTGCCACTGTGTTTTCATGGAATTGGTCTGCAGAAGGTCTGAGTAATACATGCCTGTGTGTGTGTGTGTATGCGTGCGTACACCGAGATCCCACATTGAAATAATGAGTTTTTCAGGTTTAACCTTGTCTTGGAGATGTTCATTTGCATGTATGGAAATACACAATGTAGAAGAAAAGAAAAAACATTTTGGAAATATACTTTACGGGCAGGGATGAGCACTAATCCATTCATTTATTATGATCAAGTCATGTATGATGTTCTGACTGATATCTATTCCCCCGGCTATTGCCTTCTACCCCTGGTATGTCAATCCAATAGAAACCCTAGATAAGGATGATGTCCAATTACAAAGGCGCCAATGGGAAACCACTTTATGAAGTCTGGACAGCAGAGTAACTGCTTCCTCATCTGAGGTAAATTAGTTAGAAGAATCTCATAATAGATGAAAGAAAGTTACCATTATGAGCAGTACAGAGCTGATCCCCTGATCCATCAGATAGGAAGGACTCAAAACAAGATCCGAATAGATTTTCCCATTCATGAAATCCATCAACAGAGAGACTATGTTGTTATATTTGTCGTTATCATGAGTGCAACAGTTTAGAAAGTGGTGTGAGCTGGGCATCAGATGACGGCCTGCTGGGTAACAGCATGCCTCGATTAATTTTAACACTGCATTGTATTACTGTGAATTCAACTTCACAGGAAGGATCTATAAAACACCAAAGGCAGGAAATATCCATCATCTGAGTAGTGGAATATTATGAAAACACTGTTTTGGATGAACATATGCCTGTGATTTGTCCATGTCTTTTCTGCTCCCAAATGCAATCTGCCATCTCTGTGGTGGTTGTCATTCTCAAAACAAACAGCAGGGTGGTAGGAGGTGTAATTGTCAGCAGAGTAGTCTGGTACAGAATTCCTGCATGTAGTTCCCGCATCGTGGAATCAAAGAGCCGGTAATGTATATAGTGAGTCTGTCTGCGAGGACAAGAGTTTCAACCAAGCAGGACTTTTCCACCAGTTCTTGTGCCTGTTGCTACACACACCCACTGTGTGAGCCAGCAGCTAAATTTAGAATGATGCCTGAGCTCTCACCGGACGAGCTGCAGCATTCCAGTAAGCCCGAGAAAGACGACACTATGCTCAGACACACACTGGAATTACAGCTGGAAAAATACACCCTGGCCAATACTACGCTACTTTCTCCACTGGGACAACCGGTGGGCAAGAGAAGAATGGTTCAGCGCTCGACTGTGGACTCCAACGCCCATGTACAGTAACTGGTTGCAGCTGGGAACGAAAGACAGAAGTCTACTTGTTGATTGGCAAACTCTGCTTCCTGTGAACCCCTCACACAACCCCAAGCCACCAATTACAACCCCAGACCGGTCAAACAGGTCTGCTAGTTAAGCGGATGTTACCTTGACGGTGCTCCCCCTGATGAACTTCTTAATAGTGGAGAGCAGGAGCCCCTCCCCACCACATCTGTGGGCCGTGTCCTCCCTCGACTCGGAATGTGCCCGCATGCTGCTTGGCTTGGTCCGCGAAGGCGGGGCGCCACGGCTGGGACGGACGCTGAATGCTTTACGCATTCCTCAGCCTCATGTGTTTCAGCAGTCACATGTACACATGCTGAACACGAGACCAGGGGGGAGGGAGAGAGATGGATCAAACACGTTAACACTTTTCAAATAATAAATTTCATTCACAGAAGAGGTAGGAGGCTGAAACGCTCATTCATAAAGCAGAGGCGATAAGGAGTGTGCCAAGTTAAACTTAAACCTAACTAACTAAATAAACATCAGTACACATGTTTTAATGAAGATGCCAGTGGTAATCCTTGTATTTATAAATAGTCCTTTGAAGCGTAATGCTTTCGATCTAGTTTTTCGTTTACTTGCGGTGTTGTAGTTATGTTGTACAGTAGTGATACTGGTACTTATATTGTTGTGGTACTTGTCTGCTGCTGTAGTAGTGTAGCAGTTTTAGTGCAGGCCTCTGCCAACATCTGGTAGCATTCAGGATCCCATTTCACTGACATCACAGCACAGACATCACAGCACATCTTGGCATCTTTCCCACTTTTAAATCCCATCTCCGCAATTTCCCATTTACATAACATAAAAATAATTCATAAAGAAACGGATGAGGTGCAAACCATGTGCTTGTAAAAAGCTGCTTAGAGAACTTGGAGAAATGCATATATACATGCCCAAATACAGCTTTAAGATAATTTAAATAATTTGTAATATACTATTAAGTTTGAAAAGGATGCAACAAAAAGAAAAAAAAACACTTCCTTCTAAGCCAAACCCCTTTGGGTTTATTGAACAACTAGATGGAAATGTGTTAGAACATATCCAGTGCCTGCACCAGAACTACATCTGGTTTACATTTCCACAAGGATGTATCTGCAAACCGATGAAGACGGTGTGTAGGTATATACGCCGCTATACCCCAGTCGCCCAAGATAAACCAACGCATCTCAGGAGCGCAGTGTCATTATGTTGATCTTACAGCCGTTAATCAGCTTAAGACTGTACAAATCAATTGGTGATCTTTTTCAACTTATCCTGAGATACTCAAGGATGCATTGTGTCTTTCAGGAGTTGACAAGATTAGTTAGAGTGAAAACTGGAGATTGGACAAGATGTTCTTTATTTCCCAACCACTAGAAATTGGGTTTCACAGCAGAATGTGCAGGACATTAAGACGATTACTAAGAAACACCGTTTTAAAATAAGATGTGATGTGAAAAAAAAACATACGCACACAAACAATATAGTAGCCTACATATAAAAAGTAACTGAAGAGAATCCATTACTGTTCCTCAAGTGACGTTGTCTAGTGATTCACATGTGCCTAAAATTTTGTTTACCCTGGGTAAGTGCATTATAAATGCGTCTCTTTATAGGTAAAAGGGGGAATAACGCGAAAACTAAACCAATTACAACGCCAGACTTACTCAATGCGTTTATGCGTAGGTCTCAGCGAATAATACATAGTGTGAGAATTGTGTGGTACAGCCACCAGAAAAAACCGGCTCAAGTAGTACAACAAGTGAGCGGGAAACGTGCAACGAACCAAATACAAGCCTCTTAGCCTGTTACCATCATTACCACTGGGCCTTCAGTAGCCAACACGAAAGCTACACAAGTTAAAAACAACAACACCACCAGGTTATATATAAACATTAATATTTAAACAAAAAAAACCGCCAAACGTATCCAAAGAAATACCACATGTTGACTGTGATAATAAAAATCAAACACAGCGGCTACCAGGTGCGACACTAGCAACTGTAACGTTAGTTCAAATGAACAACCCATTCAAGTAACGTTACCACACATGTCTGATAGCGTAGGTTGTATTTTAGGCACTTGGAGCCGAACCACGTGGTCATTTGACACGACTAATTAATGTTTAAAATGATTAGAATGCTGAGAAAGTAGGATAACATTAAACCAGACCTGGACAAAACTAGATGCTTATTTAAGGCATCCAGAAAGCTGCCCTTTAGCAATTTGAACACGCAAATATTAAATGCACATTAGTATAACATCAGTTGTAACGAGCTATAGTTTTAGATTTAATTGCAAAAATGTGTCAACAGCCGTCCTTTGGGGAATACTCGTTTCCCGTGAAGAAATGAATCAAGTGATTAATCAAGTGAAGAGAAACGATTCCAGACCCACCGATACACTTCAATACATGTCATTGTTTAAACAGAAGCAAGGGTGGCTTCTATCAATCCTTACACGAAATAACATGAACGGGGGAAGACCATGGCCAGGTCTAACCTCACCATGTAGATGAAGAAACATAGACATTTCCGGGAGGGCTGTAAGCTTTGGGCTAAAGCTAAACCATGCTTAAACCATTGACTTCTGCCCAGATGCTACCAGCCACCACCATCTCGGCGCCAAACGGGCTCCGTGGACCAGCATTCAGTATTAGATCAACCCCATTTCAGGCTGTCGACACAACCCCGGTGTGGGTGTTAAAATACTCCATTAAAAAGCTAAGTCAAGCATACGTTTTTTTCCCCAGACATATTTACGTTTTGATTTTTTCTTTGCCGAATAGCTCCGGCTTAGCATGGTGAACAGCCACTATAGTAAAACAAGTTCCCTCACCCACGCCAGATGACGTTCACCACAAGAAACACCAACATGGCATTGTACTCACACAAGTGATCCGCAGTGCAGCCGGGCAGCAG
>OLKM01007876.1:0-10541 GCA_900291075.1 Melanogrammus aeglefinus | reverse complement strand
AATGATTAGGAGTACAACAGTCCAGTTGATACTAACATTTAGATTACTACATGGTCTACCATCATTCTTGGCACCATGCAGTGTTCTCTGCAGTCTTCACTGTCCCGTCTTACGACTTTAAATACTCTTGTGCGATTATGAACGCTCAACTTCGCTTCATGCCTAACGTACAAGTGTTTAGACCATCGTCTCATTTGATAGTATTCTATACTATTCAGAGTCTTCTGTGAGAACTCTTAGTATGTGTGCGCACTGTAGATCGCTTCTACACGGCAGGCGCGTGGAGCTTACTTCTTTGCGTAGGAGCTCAGGTGATGTTGTGGTCTGGTGTCTTTCTGAGGACAGAGCCATATATCAGGAATATCATTTGAACATCACAGCAATCAGCATAGTGAATCCTTGCTTTGAGAGACGAATGGAACCTGTCTTCTCTACTCTTTTCTCACAGTTGGATGGGGTATTTTAAGTCCTCACTTACAGTGCACACCATGCGTCTGTGAAATTTAGGTTTATCACTTGTTTTAGGGCTCAAGTTTCAGTCCTGTTCAGTCAGGGCACAACAAAATGCTAAACTAGGACTGAGTGCCATACGATATGACTAAAATGAATGTTAAGTTGTCGTTGAACACTCCCCTCAACCGCCCCCTATGTTTGTGCACCCCTCTGGACTGTAATGGAGTAATGCTAGGAGTCTTTGGTGTTGGTAGGGACGTCCTCAAAAGCCAAGGGTTAAGGACGCCTTGTCTTCCATTTACAAGACCACACAACGGTCGGCTGCAGCGGGAATCGGGTTTCGATTGAGGTCCTCTCTTATCACAACTGCCCTTCGATGGATGATTTTTGTGGTGACGGTTATAGTATCTGATTCCACGTCCCAGCCTGGCTTGCCCTGCTTGTTGTGAGTGCTTGTGTCAAAAGGTATTGAGGCAGAGGCCAATGTCCATATTGCCTTTAGCACTGTACTGCAATAGATCGCTTTGTTGCTATTTCTATTCCTATTCATGATCATCCGATTATCTTTAGAAGTTTTGCTACACTAACGTGTGGACGCTACATGCAATATAGATTTTAATCTTTTTTTATCAATGGCTCCATCCAATGTTACGGTTCATTTAGTGCTGCTATACGCTGTTTTGCTGGGAGCTTAATCCGATAACAACAGTTTCTGTTTTGACTTGATAAGGAGAATGTCCTTATTAACCACACACATTCCTTTCCCTTGGTAAATGTATTGCGTAAATAGATGTTCATCTAATTCTTTTGTCTTCTTCTCCAGCTAACGATATGGGTGCATTAACGGCCACTCAAACCAACTCCGCCAGGCCAAGGCCATGGGAGATCACCTCATCGTTGGAGTTCCACAGACGCGTAAGGACACACCCCCCCCCTCCACTCCAAGATCAGGAGCAGAGAACCATCCCAATCGCAAAACGTCCCCCATGTAACACAGTCCCATCTAAAAGCAAATTTCAAGCCTTCATGTGGTTTTCCGATTCGTTCCCCGGGTGTCCCTATGCCCAGCATGGTAAAACGTGCGGAATGGTAAATGGTAATATAGGCTTATAAAGCGCGTTCACAATATTGTCCGACATCCGCCCACATAAAACAGTCACACACCGACTGCAGAGTCCAGCAAATGCAAGGGCGACTGCCAGCTCGTCGGGGCAGTAAGATGGGTGCTCGCTGGGTACAACTCGGGAACACTCAGCTATAGGAGGGCCGGGGATTTGGAACTAGCAACCTTCGGGGTCAACGCAGCCAACGCCTCTCTACCTCCTGAGCTGCTGCGTCTTGTAAAGTCCTCGTCCCATCCCAAAACCATTTCACTTCTCCCGACGGTTTCTCCCCAGATTCGTTCGCGTTCGCGGGTGTTTCATGCAACATCGTACATGCCGCGTCTCCATCGCCGGTGTTTGTCCCGCCCTCCGTTTTGTTTTTTGTCGTTGCCCAGCGGATGATAGCGAAGACAAGGGCCGCCGGTGTTCACGCAGGACGAGCGCTACAAGATGGTGCGCGCCATCAAGTGGGTGGACGAGGTGGTGGAGGGGGCGCCCTATGTCACCACCTTGGACACCCTGGACCAGCACACCTGCGACTTCTGCGTGCACGGAGGTACCGCACAGTGCGCGCGCACAGACACAGACACGCACACACACACACGCACGCACGCACGCACACACACACACGGAGGTATTGCACGGGGCCTGCTCTCAACGCTTCTGGGACATGGTCACGCACACAGTGAAAACGCACAAACACACACACTACACACACACAACACACACACACACACACACAACACACACACACACACACACAACACACACACACACATCACACACACACACACACACACAACACACAACACACATACTAAAAGGGATTTCTTTATACTTTACTTTTTGAAGCATAACACTATTTATGGTGGCCATCTAAGCAGCCAAATATTAGAGGAATAGCGTGAATGATTCCACTCTCTGTCTATCTCTACTGGTGGAAACAGGCCCACTTACCTTGTTGTTGTGGTTGTGTGCAGGACGATATAATCGCTGACGTGACGGGAAGGACACCTATGAGGAGGTGAAGAAGTCGGGGAGATACAGGTGAGCACCTCCGATCACATTCACCCTGTTGGGACGTGTTGGTGAGACAAGAGGCCGGCGATGTCACTGCGCCGTGACGTCACTGCGCCGTGACGTCACTGCGTCGTGACGTCACTGCGTCGTGACGTCACTCTGTCGTGACGTCACTGTGTCGTGACCACACTGTGTCCTTGGCAGGGAGTGCAAGAGGACTCAGGGGGTCTCGACCACAGATCTGGTCGGCAGGATGCTGCTCATGACCAAAGCCCATCACAGGAACATCGTGAGTCTCTCTTTATCTCTCTGTCTCTCACTCTGCCTCTCTTCCTCTCTGTCTCTGTCTCTCAGTTTCAGTCTTTATCTATATCTCTCTTTGTCTGCCTCTCTCCCTGTGTGTGTTTGTGTGTGTGTGTGTGTGTGTGTGTGTGTGTGTGTGTGTGTGTGTGTGTGTGTGTGTGTGTGTGTGTGTTGTGTGTGTGTGTGTGTGTGTGCGTGTGTGTGTGTGTGTGTGTGTGTGTGTGTGAAGTCCTCCCCTGTCCTGATGCAGGATCAGACAAAGACCCTGATTCACACTCTGCTGTCTCACGCTCTGCTGTCTCACACTCTGTCCTCTCTTCCACAGGACAGCTCCAACTATCAGCAGCACACAGATAACTTTGGAAAGGTTTGTGTCATTTTTCCTGTAAATATTCCAAAAGGAATTCTAAGTATTATTATTGTCTTTGTTTTAGTTGTTGTTACTATTACTATTAGTGTTACTGTAACTATAACTATTTAAATGTATTGACATGACCCTTATATTTTACTTTTAAAAACAAACTCAATACCAACTCTAGAGTGAGTATTGGGTCTTTATCATCACTGTTTGGTTACTTGGTTGCCAAAGCTGTTAACAGGACTCAATGGCAATTATTAGGAAACAAAGGCTGATACTGTTGGCCTAATTTATCTCAAAGCCGAAAGGTCTGGCCAGTCAGACAACAACTTAATAACAACTCTTTTATTTATTCACAGCTTATACAGTGACAAGCTGCTTTGCATTTGTATCACCATGTCATGTTTTTTATTGTTAATATTGAGCATCACTTTTAATGTCATCAGTGTGGTTTATTATGCCACTGAAAACCCACTGGGATTCTCCTGAATTAGACTTAATGTGAATACAGATTGAAGAAATGTCCCTGGGGTAGACATTTTGTGATTACATCACAGTAGTACGTTCTCTGGCCACTCGGTGGTGCTAGCGGTGGCCGTTCTCTAAGTTGTCCCCTGGGCCTTTCACACCGCCGCAAAATCGGAGCTAGTTCGGAGCTAGAGGCCCGATTTGGTTTCACTTCGCCAGAGAGATCGGCTCCGGCCTGTAAAAAACCGGTTCAAACTCCCAACCCCAGGATTGAACTGCCTGAACGCCAGGGGCAGGGGGTGGGGTTAACCTTAACTTCATAAACAGGAAGACCAACTGTTGGAGCTATGTAGTTGTAAGATTTAATTGTAAAACATTTATTTAGTTTGTTTGCTTAATATAAAACAATATGATTTATTTTATGTTTATTTTCTCATTTGTATTATAAATCTAAGTTAATTTGAGTTTGTTTATGCTTTTGTTTTGAAATTATTACTAGCCTATATATAGAGGTAGGCGGGCATAGGTAAGACAGGCACTGGGAAGGGTCATGGTTTTTTACCAGTCGCACGGGAGAGACGAAGGAGATGAGGCGGCCAGTTCCCACTGGTGCACATTTGTTGTGTATGCTTGGAAGACCAGAAAATAAACCTTCAGAAACCCAAATTCACGACCGGACAGTTGACTCTTTTCCCTGCACTGTGTACGATTCGTCCCCCTGGTGCCTCAGTGGCGATTTTGATTACGTAGCTTTGTTTGGTTTCTTAATTTTCAAGTTATTGTTTTACTGAGGACAAATCGCCACTACACAAAGTAAAAAACCTTCCCTAAAGTATTTCCCCCCCCCCAACGAAAGCCCCCTCAAAGTGGACATTGGACAGTTAAATTGTTTGGATCGCTCTTGCTGCCTGTGATGCCGGAAAAGACACCTCGCAACCTGGAGCCGCTGGCCGGCGAAACATCGCGCTCGAAACCAACTGATCGGCTATCGTAGATGAAAGATTCCCTCTCGAAAGGCGTACTGGAAACGGTGAACACTATTGGAGTGCTCGAGGCATTGTTTCACACTGTAAGCAAGTTGAATGTGTAAATAAAGTCGGAAAGTTTACGAGCCAGTATGGATTGCGCACGGTGGACGCCCACTACGTCACCAGATAAAGCTCATTCGTAGAGAACATTCATTCATTAAAGCGCTGACGTAAACCAGATGTCTGATGTGTGACAATGTTCTGTGTTTAAAGAGGAAAATTTAAAGGTGCGCCAATTAAATGAGTTTTGAAGCGGATTTGAGACAAGATGGAAATGTCCGACACTGTGTTAAAAACAAAAAGCGACATTGCTTCCGTGTCCGTAACACCACGGAACGTGAAGCTTACAGCCAAAGGCTTGGCATTCCACATCGAAACGTGCCAAAAAAAGAGGTCTCTAAAATGCAAACAAGCAAAAAAGTACATGAAACAAATGTGTGTCTTGATGAAATCCACTGACGATGTGCATGCAGTACAATATCAGCTGGGTCAGTTCATTCAATGCTACGAGGAAGCAAATGAAACACATGAATCTTTCTTGAATCTAAACCTGCCCGAGAGTGAAGTTGAAAGACAAAATAAATATTTTCATGCAAAAAAGAAAACCTTTTGTGATTTTACAGAGGAAGCCAAGAACTGGTTATCTGATGCCGGTCACCCATATACGCAAACAAAAGAAAATGTTAATGAACCTCCAGAAAACCAAAGTGTTGCTTCTGATGGAATTAATCCAGAGGACAGTGCTTCAAACATTTCATGTCCTAAGGGGTCTCATTACAAAGCCAATTCTCATGTATCCAAAGCCTCATCTTCCACTTCCTCTGCGAGAATAAAGGTTGAAGCTGAAAAAGCAGCGCTAACAGAGCGAATGGCTGCATTAAAAAGGAAACATTCTCTGGAAGCCAAAGAAGAGGAACTAAGAAAAGAAAAGGAAAAGTTTGCTCTGGAAACCGAACTGGCAGTAGCCAATGCAAAACTTCATGTGCTGGAAGTCTACTCAAAGTGTGGTTCTAAAGCATCCAACGGAATGAACTCTTATTTTGAGAGGAACCAAGCTCAAATAACAAGCCAACTGAATTCACATGCACATTTTTTTGTCCCAAAAAATGTAAACGAAAGTGAAATTCTGGGTGAACCTCAGCCTGTAGGACCAGTTGTCAGGCCTAAACAAACGGCTGTGACACAAATTGACTTCAGACCTGCAACAGATATTCCAGCACGAGGCACACAAATGGTTCATGATGCTCAACAATGTGGAAATGAATCCTATCTCAATCGAGGAAGCAATCATAGCGCCCAAAATGAGATTGTGAACATCATGCAGCGTCAGAATGACATCACAACATTGCTGGTTCAGCAAAATCTATCATCTGCTCTGCCAATGAGAAATATTCATGTGTTTGATGGTGATCCACTGCAGTTTCAATCCTTCATTAGATCTTTTGAAGTTGGCATAGAAGGAAAAACAGGTAATGGGAGTGACCGCCTGCATTTTTTGGAACAGTACACCAGGGGTCAGCCCAGAGACCTGGTGAAGAGCTGTCATCATCTACCCCCTGCCCAGGGCTATGAAACGGCTAAATCCCTTCTGACTGAGCATTTTGGAAATGAACATAAAATTGCTTCAGCATATATGGACAAAGTCCACAACTGGCCACCCATTAAAACAGAGCACGTGGAAGCACTGCAATCGTTTTCTCTGTTTCTTCGAGGTTGTGCCAATTTAACACAGCAAATTGTGTATATGAAGGAGTTGGATATGCCATCCAACCTCAGAAACATTATTTTGAAACTGCCCTATAGGCTAAGGGAAAGGTGGAGGACGGTTGCATGTGATCTGCAGGAGAAAGAAGGACGAGTTGTGTTCACTGACCTTGTGACCTTTTTGGAGAAACAAGTCAAGATTGTTTCTCACCCACTTTTTGGCAACATTCAAGAATCACAACCCGCCAGCCACAAACAAGCTCCCAACACATATTATGCAAATCAAAGGAAAGAAAGAAGCACATTTGCCACCAGCATCACTGCAGTGAATGAAGGAGATAGAAGCTATGACGACAATGAGACCAATTCCTCTTCTACTCAAAGTAACATCAAATGCTGTTTATTTTGTCAACAAACAAGTCACTCGATGGAGAAATGCTCACTCTTTAAGATGAAGATGCATCAGGACAAGATATGTTTCATAAAGGAAAAGGGAATTTGTTTTGGTTGCCTAAAGCCTGGCCACATAAGTAAAGACTGCAGGAGTCGCTTGGATTGCAATGTGTGTCAGAAGAAGCATCCCTCAGTACTTCACATTGAGATAAAGGATAAAAGTACATCCTTTAAAAGAAATACAAGCATCTGTGAGTTCTCTTACTAAGCGTTTCACCTGGACAGCCTCAGACATGTGGGCATATAGGGGCCGGTGATGAGGACAATGCTGTCTTTTCCATTGTTGCAGTCAAAGTTAAAGCCCACATGAGTAACACAATTGTGCAGACGTATGCATTTCTGGACCCGGGGAGTTCCAGTACATTCTGTACAGTCAGTTTGGCAGAGAAATTGGGCTTGAAAGGCAAGCCAGCCAACATCCTACTAAGGACAATGGGTCAACAAAAGATTGTGGGCACCACCATATTGACTGGTTTGGAAGTGTCTGGTATGGATTCCAATGATTTTATTCAGTTGCCTAATACCTTAACTCAAAATACTATGCCGGTGTCAAGGTTGAATATTCCACGTCAAGAAGATGTTGAAAGGTGGTCTTATCTGAGGAATGTAAAGCTTCACGATATTAATGCAGATGTGGGTTTGCTCATCGGCACTGATGCATCAAAAGTGATGGAACCCTGGGAGCTGATCAACAGCCAAGGCGAAGGACCATACGCAGTCCGAACAAGAGTCGGCTGGGTCATCAATGGACCACTTCGTGGTGGAGATAACAACCAAGTGAAGACTGGCTGCTCTGTTGTTACAACAAACCGTATCTCTGTGGCACACCTCGAAGAAATGCTCATTAAACAATACAACCAAGACTTCAACGAGAACGCATCAGAGGAGCAGCTGGAGTTGTCAAGAGAAGACATTACATTTATGGGGATTATGAAAAGTACAACAGAAATGAAAAATGGTCATTACTGCATAGACTTACCCTTCAGAGAAGAACACCCTGTGCTACCAAATAATCGCTGTGTGGCGGAACAGCGGCTCCAGGGTTTGAAGAGGAAATTTGTGCGAAATCTACTAAATGATGCACCCGACATTAGTGCACTGACTCTAGGCTCTTTAAAACTGCAGTACATGTCACATGTGGGTTGTGATTCCTTGAGCCCAGAATCAAAAACCTGCATCAAAAGAGTGGTTGGAGAAGAGCTGCTTAATATGCAGATCAGTGCCACAGATGTCAGTGAGTCAGAGATTGCCAGCGTTGAGCCACCTAGCAACAAGAGGAAGCGCGGCAAAGATAAAAAAGCCAATTCTGAAAGATTAATCGATGAAGAATTGAGTGCAAAGAAAGTTTGCCGTCGACGCACTTCTTCAGGAAGTGCTGGGAGTAAAGAGGAAGAGCAAATTGACCAAAATGAAGATAAAGACCAGTGGCCGGTGCAGGAAAGCGAGAAGGATCAAGATGGTGAAGAAGAACAAATGAACCTAACCGACAAATCACAATACTTGGAAGGTCGTGCAGGGGACCCATTGGAGGGTGAACAGAAGGTCGACAAGAGCGCTAAGAAACCGAGAAGTTGGAAGAGGCAAACCAAATCCTCCACCGAAGAAGAAAAGGTATCATCCTCACAGAGCGACGAAAGTAGTGAAGATGACCACAATGTCCCCAAGAAGGAGGAAGCCCCTGGCAACAAGTTGGACAAGGGTAAAGTGCCAACAACGACGTCAAAAGAAGACCCCCAGGATCCTGACTCTTCATCATCTTCGCTGACCTCTCTTGAAGAAGAGAAAGATGTCAAGGGAGACAGCGCACCAGCCATGAAGTTGACCATAAAAAAGGGAGACAAGAAGAAGCAAAGACAAGATGATTCTAAAAGGGCAACAGAAGAAAACAAAGCAGTGCTGAGGCTGAAGCGCTACATATCTCTCTGCGGTGCAAGGCGGAACTACAAAAGGCTGTTTGAGGGCTGTGGCAGCATTCGCTCCAAGGTGTCTGTTCTGAAGAAGGAACTGGAGGATCTAGGCGAAGGCCTACCATCTATTGAGAAGTGTAAGAAGGCTCAAAAGAAGCTGGAGGAAGCCAAAGAGCTGGCTGAGCTTGATGTCAGCAAAATTATAACCACACAAGGTCGTCTGACGCGTAGAGGGCCATCGGCCTGGAAGGAGCCGCACTCTTCTCCTGCCGCAAGGTACAAGCGGACAGTGAACTCTGACAGTGAGGAGGGCAGCCCCGCGGAAAAAGGACCCAACAGAAGCAGACACTGGGGGAACCTGCAGGGCATCATCAGTGACGACGGAGAGAGCGACTGATGAGAACATCACCAGGATACGGCATAAGACAATGAACAATATTCTTTCTTTTTCTCCATCTGTCCTGTCTTCCATCTTTATTTTTCTCTTCCAGCACAACCCATCCAGTTATCGGGAAGAAGACTGTAGAATATAGTCTTAAGAGTTAGGGGCAGGTAGAGAGAATAGCTCCCCTTATGTATTTAAGTAATTGGGTGTTTACACTTTTCCCAATTAGGGGCCAGAATGTTGGAGCTATGTAGTTGTAAGATTTAATTGTTAAACACATTTATTTAGTTTGTTTGCTTAATATAAAAAACAATATGATTATTTTATGTTTATTTTCTCATTTGTATTATAAATCTAAGTTAATTTGAGTTGTTTATGCTTTGTTTTGAAATTATTACTAGCCTATATATATGAGGTAGGCGGGAGCATAGGTAAGAACAGGCCACTGGGAGGTCATGGTTTTTTACCAGTCGCACGGGAGAGACGAAGGAGATGAGCGGCGGCCAGTTCCCACTGGTGCACTTGTGTGTATTGCTATGGAAGGACCAAATGAGTTGCAAGATACATAGCCTTACGATTCAGAATACGCATATTACGACAAACGGACAGTTAACTACTCTTTTACCTGCACTGAGTGTACGATCCGTCCCCCTGGTGCCTCAGTGGCGATTTTGATTAGAGTAGCTTGGCTTGTTTGGTTTCTTAATTTTCAGTTATTGTTTACTGAGGAGACGAATCGCCACTACAACAACGAAGATACGGCATTTTAAAAAACACCGAACGTAAACATGGACGTGATGACGAAAACGCAAGTGGACCGTGGCACAGTTAGCACCAACAAATGTGGCCGGGGCTCAGACAGTGTAAAAGTCATATGAAACGGGAGGGGAAATAACTAAAGAGGGGCCGCAACGCCACACTAGGGGTACACCCCAGGTAGAACAAAGAAACTTATTATGATATTGCATAAATAATAAGGACACAGTTTCGAGAACTAAAGGAGACAAGACAATAAATATGCTAACTTATTATTATTTATTTTTTACATAATATTACTAAAGAAACTGGAGCAAACCAATCGCAAAACGGGTTATGTTACCCAGCAAACCCAATGGTCAAACAATGAAACAGGGGAAATAACACAAAGCAAACTGAACTAAAGCAATAATAAAAAAATAAAAAAATAGCAAAGCAGAACCAAAGCACAACCAAAACCAAAACAAAACAGCCCAGCTAAAACAGAACAACTTAAACCTTACAAAACAGCACAGCTAAAACAGAATAACTAAAACTGCAAAAAACAGCAGCAGGGAAAAAGAGACACTAATTAAATTAAAAGTTTATTGTAAGGTGCGAGGG
>OLKM01007875.1:0-10550 GCA_900291075.1 Melanogrammus aeglefinus | reverse complement strand
ATTAGGATTGCTCAAATCAGAAACAAACAACAGTTCAGCTTTGATTAATTTGCACCAACAGGCGCTAGAATACGTTTCACAAATATTTTAAATATGCTTGAAACATAAATATATTATTATTCTTTTTCATTGATGTCTAATCTCAATTTATCAAGTCGTTTTCCACAGTTAGATAAACTTGTTCATAAATAATTGTATCCACCTGACGACCATGACGTTGATAAGCAGTTAAGGGCAACGATTTACATTTCTATCAAGGCTAGCAACAATTGCTCTTCCTAGTATCGGCTCATGGCCTAAGTATTCGGGGGGGGGGGAGATTGGGGGGGACCGACCACTGTGGAGGCACTTGCTCCCCCCCCCGCAAACACACCCACCCCAGATAAGCCCCTTGGCTCGTGAGCCCATGACCAAAGCACTCATCTCTCAATAGCCCCGGTCCCCGGCGCCATTACAACACCTCGTTGGGCCCAAGGTGGCCCGGATCCACGCGGCGGCCCGTGAAGGGATTAGGAAACACGATCTGTGTGTGTGGTTGTACCATGGTTCTGTGTGTGTGTGTGTGTGTGTGTGTGTGTGTGTGTGTGTGTGTGTGTGTGTGTGTGTGTGTGTGTGTGTGTGTGTGTGTGTGTGTGTGTGTGTGTGTGTGTGTGTGTGTGAATCTGTATGTGTGTGTGTTTTTACACTGTGTGTGTGCGGATGTGTTTGTGTCTTGTGTGGGCCTGTTTGTGTGTATGTAAACTGTGTGTGTTTGTGTGGTGTTCCTGGGTACGAGTGCTGGTGATGGCTATGCCTGGGTTGCAGGAGAGCTATGCTGTGTCCACTAATCGTGGCCACCGCGTTTACTCAGGACGATGGCTCTGCAGTGCTGGGGGTTGGGTGGTGTACAGAGGGCCCGCTTGGGGTTTAGGGGGGTGGTGGTCGCTGCTGATGGTGGTGTGTATCTGACAGATGTTACTTCTTTGCGAGTGATGGTATTACAAACATACACTGCAATGATTGGATGATTTGATATACACACACACACACACACACACACACACACACACACACACACACCACAACCACACACACACACAACACGACACACCACACTTCAGTTCTTCATTCTTTATCATCCAATTTGTATTTGAGTTTTGAGGGTGAGTGGTTTGTGTGTGTGTGTGTGTGATGTGTGCGTGCGTGCATGTATGCGTGTGTGTCGTGCGTGGAGGGGAATGGGGGCATGGAGGTTAGAGAGGTAGAAGAGGTAGCCTGGGGTGCTGGTTCGCCTGTGTGTTAATTAAAAGGTGTCAGCTGCATCACAGAGAAGCTCTGTCTCTATTTATAGACATGCTTTGGATGGAACAAACATGGAACAACAACACTAATACGCTAATACACAACACACACAAACACACACACACACTGACACGCAGACACACACACAAATACACCAATTCCCACAATAACACACGTATACAAAAATGCAAAGCAAACATACAGTTGCACACTGGCACACGCACAAAAATATCAGATTCATGCTTGTTAAAAAACATGCACATTCACTGGCTTGCCTTTCAGATACAAAGGCTGCTGCAAGATGGCTGACATCCACTGAATCATATATTTGCTGTCCGAGTCAGGTGGAAGTTATTCTATTTTAACAATTTCATGCTACACCAATTTGAAATAACAACTATATTCATTTAAAACTCATTTGAAACTGCTGATGATTAAAACGATAAACTTAAACCAAATCGACTGGATAAAACAATAATTTGGGGCATGTCGTTACTGTCCATCAGGGCGCCACAATGGAGAGACTATTATTATCCTAATAGGCCTTATTCTCTCTCTCTCTCTGCTCTCTCTTCTCTCTCTCTCTCTCGTCTCTACTTTCTCTCTCTCTCTTCTCTGCTCTCTGCTCTCGTCTCTCTTCTCTCTCTCTTCTCTCTCTCTCTCTCTCTTCTCATCTCCTCTCTCTCTCTGTCTCCTCTCTCTCTCTCTCTTCTTCTCTCTCTCTCTCTCTCTTCCTCTCTCTCTTTCCTTTCCTCTCCTCTCTCCTCTCTCTCTCCTCCCTCCCTCCCTCCCCTCCCTTCCCTCTTGCGATTAACAAACCCTTTTCACGGCAACTGTGTGGACCTTATACAAATGAAAAACAAAGAACAGGATAAAAAAGAGAATTACATACAATAAGGTCATTATACTGAGTTGATAGAGGTGGAACCGTTTGAGATCACGGGAAACATTCTATGCATTAAAAAGTGTACACACGCACGTTTGTCCGTCCCGAACTTACATGAATGTTCCTGTAAATGGTTTGTGGTGAGTGTTGAATTTTCCTCTTTGTTCTCTGGTTTTATCAGGAATCAAAGAAGGTGTTTAACCGGCACTTGACCCGGCGTTGTCCTTTGGTGCTGACGACAGCGTGTGCTTCGACATCTCAAAGCACAGCCGCTGCTGACATCAACAGCAGCTTGATGACAGCCGTCCGGCTCTCCACTGTTTAGAGAAAAGACCACGGCTTTCAGAACAAAGCCTTCTCCCTGCAGTGGTTTTGACTAAAGGAATTAGAGCCAATCAGTCTCAATATGTGGGACCACAGGCACAAGAGATACTAATGCTCCAAATTTTCCCCCATTTTCTTAGGGATAACAATTTTAAATATCAGTCTCTTTATTTACTTTCTATTTGCTTTGTGTGGAGATCTGGATTAAGCTTTGCTTTTGAAAGCTATTAGCTTTCGAAGATGACAGAGGACTAATGCTAGCCATGACAGGTAGCGACCACAGCATACACGTATGCTGCAAGCTATCGCTGCGGCTATACTATACTGTGTTTAAGAAACATTTCCTTCAAATGTTTATGTCAACATCCCAAGTGTGTGAATTATGCTAGCATGGGGACAGGATACATTAGAGTCCACAAATCATGATTCACACGCCAAACCACCGTGGCGTGGAGAGACAGGAAATGAGGAAACAAATCAAGCTGCCTCGTGGTAAGTTTTCATTCTACCCTCATAATCACGCGCTATAGCTTTATTTCATGCTAAATTAACCAAATGCTTTTGCAATTTCCTGCCGTGTGTGTGTGTCACATATGCAACATTTGAGTGTGTGTAGCCTACTTGGCAGCGACGGCTGCTAGGGAAACATGGCCAATTCGTCTACCGTTTAAAAAGATGCTCTTTCTGTGGTAGTGTGAGGGTAAATTAAAGGGGCAATACAAATGAAGAGATTGTGAGTGGAGAGCTCAAGGGGATTTGTAACCGTTAAGTCCCCTTCACTTGTGGGGTGAAATAAACCAACACTTACAGGGTCAATAGCCCCCAAGATGTTGCAGTTTTTCTCGTTTGTATACACACAAAAAATGGAACTATGCACACAATTCTGAAAACTTGAAGCTCATGTATCAACTACAATAGCCTACTCCAGACTGCTAAACTCAAAGAACAATTCCATCGCTTTCACATATAAAAATTCAAAATCACATCATTTAGCATACTTGGTTCACCTGGAAAACACAGGGCTACAAAACGCCACACCCAATTACCAATTGTTCTCCCTCACTTCTCACCTGTAGATCTGCTTCACCGCATTTACATCCTATTTTTATTTTTTGTGTTGGCCTACGAAAAACTTTTATTTTTTTCGTCATTTCCACTAAACATTTTATTGTTTTAGAATAACAAATAAATATTTGCTTTGTTACCTTTTTGTACTTGTGCACTGATTTCATCATTAAATCCCCTGAAGACAGTCTAAACATTTTCTTACTTTAGTGTCGTTCATTTTACTTATCAGTGCAATTACTGTACTGTGAGTTTAGCCAAAATCAGAAACATTGGTGTATTCTCAGAACTCCAACAATGCTGCAGTGTCAACTATATGTGAACAGTATGACTCTGGGAAACTGGGATTGTGAGTTTAGCCCAAAGTGGCGCTCATTGGATAGACACATATGCATTATACTCTATTCTGATACGATTGTGTCAATGCAATATTTATAAGATATTCAAAGTAATCTATTTCCAAACAATTGTATACATTTAAACATGTAACATGACCTCATGAAGCCAAAACATATGTAAACAGTATTTTGATATGCAGTGTTTTAAATTTGTTTTAAACCAGTGTTTAAATGATGCTCTATAAGAGAATTCATATGAATAGCTGTGTTTATCATTTTGGTGAAAAGAAACAGCTTTGAGAAGAGAAGAACATGATTTTGACTGCAGTTTCAATTTAAAAGAGATTTGTGGAGTTTTGACAAAATGGTTAACTCTTTTCAGTTCAGTATTAAGAGTTTTGAGAAATTGAGCTATCGTTTGAGAAAACATGTTTAAACGATTGAGAACAACTGTAAGTGCTGAAAACGTGTAGATACAGTCATGGGCGTCAGTTTGGTTTGAAATGTGCTGGGGACAGAGACGCACTATGTTCTGCTCCATGTAGGCCTATCCAATGTTGACAACAACGTAACATGATATGGCTAAGCTAAAACATAAACAAGAGGAGCTAGGAAGGGAAATTGACTGCGTGTTTAAGTTCAGAAGGGCCAAACGTGTGGCTACACACAGCACTACAAAGAAATTATTGTTGCACAGGGAACGTTGTTCATGAGCTGGCCGTTCTCAATTCACAACACGCATTCCATCAAAACTAGCCTACATCAGGCATTCTGACCGAAATGCATGCACTCCCCACAATTATTCCACAATTCAAGCAAAGCAAGAATGACCAAAAGTCACTTTGTGTCAGCAAGAGACTGACTCCTCAATTGCAAGTTAAAACAGCCGACCACTTGAATACAAAAAACACAAAAGATCTCGCCACAGCACCAGCAAATCTTAAGCAATAAATATCGCGTCTTACCTTTATTTAGGCCTATGTGGCGGTTGTCTGCAGATGCATCCCGTGGTGTAGCCTACCACATCCATTTAGTTAGGTTATCGTTTTGATAATGTCCATGGAACTAGCAACCTGCTCTGGTGCTTTTTACCTATGTTTTCAGGCTAAAATGACTTGATTGTCTGATGCCTCATCATCCCAGCCAAAGAGTACAGTATTTTTAGTAATGGCTACTTGCCAAATCGAAAAAATAACAAAGACGCGGTGAATTTAGTTTTAGGTTGGATATAGGCTCTATGCACAACTCCACTACTTCCTGGATTTAGTGCAGCTCCTTCATTTCCTGTCTTACATTATTGGACAAACTGATTAATCCAGGTGTGTCTGAGTAGTCCCAATGGTCAGACACACCTGGATTAATCAGTTTATCCAATAATGTAAGACAGGAAATGAAGGAGCTGCACTAAATCCAGGAAGTAGTGGAGTTGTGCATAGAGCCTATTCGACGGATATTCAGTCCAGTTCCAGCCGCGTCTTCACAGAGATCTGCCCGGCAATAGCAGCAGGAGAACGGTTAGCGCACCTCCCAGAGCCTCGCGGTGAATCGCTGGAAACTGATTTAGGGACCAATAGTTTCCATTTCATGTGACCCAGTGACTCCAAACCAGTATCTAATTGTACTATTAAACCCGAAGAATAAGACACAAACCACTTGTTATGGTATTTTATTGCTTCCTCTATTTTATATGAATATTAATATTCAGAAATGATACTTTTCTTTCAATAGCTTCCATGCCATGTGACTCAGTGACTGCAAACCAGTATCCAATTGTAGAAGTAAACCCTAAGCATAAGACACACCACTTTTCATGGTATTTTAGTGCTTCCTCTATTTTATATGAATATTAATATGCAGGAATTATCATATTTCTTTCAATAGCTTCCATGCCATGTGACCCAGTGACTCCAAACCAGTATCCAATTGTAGAAGTAAACCCTAAGCACAAGACACACCACTTTTCATGGTATTTTAGTGCTTCCTCTATTTTATATGAAAATTAATATGCAGGAATTATCATATTTCTTTCAATAGCTTCCATGCCATGTGACCCAGTGACTCCAAACCAGTATCCAATTGTAGAAGTAAACCCTAAGCACAAGACACACCACTTTTCATGGTATTTTAGTGCTTCCGCTATTTTATATGAATATTAATATGCAGGAATTATCATATTTTTTCAATAGCTTCCATGCCATGTGACCCAGTGACTCCAAACCAGTATCCAATTGTAGAAGTGAACCCTAAGCATAAGACACACCACTTTTCATGGTATTTTAGTGCTTCCTCTATTTTATATCAATATTAATATGCAGGAAAAGTGGTGGAGTTGGATCACAATGGGCAGATCCAACTCCCCATTATGGCCGGCTCAGACTACACGATTCTCAGACATCCCTCCACGATTTAACATGTCACACTATACGATCACAGAGCCAGGAAATCGGGCGTTGTCTCGTCGGAAGACTGGCCACACTACACGATTCTAGGGTGCGATGCTCTTTACTTTGTATCATTCACGTTTACAAGATATTTAGAAAATCAAAGGTTTAGAACTGACATAAATGTTTTTTACATTTTTGTCATAAAGGTTCCAAGTTTTTTATATTCTGCTCAATTGCAGCAACTCAGTAGTTTGCGCTGCGATCGTAACATGATTGTAAATATACTGCCGCATTTCAACCAAAGTTTGTCTCCATTATGTTGTTTCATTTTCTCTCGTTTTTCTTCATTAGCATTCTTCTTCTTGCTATTTGATCGCATTCATTTTTTGTAGTAGTTATGCGTTTCCATCAGCTGTTTAGATGCGCATCTAGATGATCGCATTCGGAAAATTGATGATGGAATAGCCGTGATTCGCATTAAAATCCCCTGATCCGCACCAAAATGAAATACGGCTCGCTCATGGCCGAGTTTTGGTTGATTCGAATGGGGATGGAAACATCCCATCCCATTTCCATCCAACACTTTGGATGGAAACATGGCTACTGTGTACACTTGCGTAGTTGCAGTGAAGTCAGTTGGTACACACTGAGCTTCCAGCTGTTCGTAGGGTTCCCTCACCGCAACTGGGGGCGTGGTTTCCCTCATGATGGCTACGTCATGCGATTCCCCAAAAAATTCTGACATGCCAAACTTTTCGTCGTGGGGCTTTTGAACGTCGCAGACGAAAACATTGCAGATCGCAAGCATGTCACATTACAAGACCTCGTCTCGTCGCCGACCTGTCAAAATCGTGTACGATTCGCAAATTTGTCTGCGACGAAAGAATCGGGGCAAAATCGGGCTGAAATCGTGTAGTCTGAGCCGGCCATAAATGTCCTTGGTGGATCGTACCAACTGGTAGCATGGGAATAGGGTCCCGTTGACAGGCCACCATTGCTTCACTGAGGTTGAGTGATGTTGTCGATTAATATGACTTTTGCGGGCCGTCAGGGCCAGCAAAGCTTTCTCTGCTGGCCTAGACACTTTCAGAACGATACATTATTTTGATTTTTATAAAATATATAATTTATACCTTTTAATACATATTTTTTTCATTCATTCTATATCTATTTTAATAAGTTTGTTCACATAAGACTAAATACGTATTTATTTAATTTTTCTTCTCCAGTTGCGTTGCCTTCCAGCGGCGATAATATATATATTAAAGCCCTTATCCAATCAAGATTATTTCCCTGTGCCTGTCTCCGGGGTAGAAAAATATCGAGCCGAGGCCTTCAGAATCCCTGAGGGAATCCCCTCGCTTTTGACGCTAATGGGGACAAATGTTGTTGATTTGACAATGTTCTTCAACCAATCAGATCGTTCGAAGTACGCCGAGTTTGGCGTATCCTTTTACACGTCCTAGTGGCCGCTGGCCTGTTGTTGTTTGGTGGCGCATCAGAAGGAAAAACAAGGAATTACAACTAGCTAGCAGCGAAATTAGGCTAGCTCATTTAGATTAAAACATTTTTAAGATTAAATTCACTTTAATTACAATGTATGACAGAGGGAGGACTGGATATTTAAGGCCGACTTGTTGAAAAAGGTCTTTTTCGAAAAGGATTTTCTCAGAAAAGCTAGAAATTGTGAAACAAGGACGACCAACACCGCAGCTAGCTGCTCAGACCCAGCCTGGCAAAGGATTTGTGCGGCACTTTCCATCCAGCAACTACGCGAAGTGATAGTTGTCTGACAGCGTCAAGTGGTCATTGTAATTTGTATTGCTGGGAATGCTTGCTATTTGCAACGGATCGATGTGGTGTTTTGGAGCCACGGTGGGTTTTCCAACCTGAGTTGTCTTAAAAAAGTCGAGGCATTGAGACACCAAAGTACGGCGGGCCACCTGCATGCAACAGTCTTGTTGTTGAAGACGTTCGGCGAGACACCCGAGTGGTTTTCAACCTCAATGAGCAAGTAAGTTAGGAAAACTCCACAACGAAATCGCACTATGGTTGGATTTGTAAAGCCTATATTTAATATTCTTTGGTTTAAAAAAACAACCCTGTGTTCGTTAAAGTAACATGGGATTGTTTTGAATTGGTTCTTGTTTGAGTAGGTAAGGCTATTGAATATGTATGAATTTATTGCAAAGGTCTCTAAATCAAGGCACAGGTTCTAGGAAAGAAGCACGTACTTTACAGCGTTTTTCTAAATGACGGAAAGATTTTTGGCTGCATTCAATCGACGGTCGGAAATTTTAGATCTGACGATATTTTCGGTCTTTTTCAGTTTCTGACTGAGGGTAGGCTTACGTGCGTTTTGTTGGTGGTTGTTTTCGGCTTAAAAAACCCCCCAAAACATTAAGTCTTAAAGCCACCGTTCAGTTGCCAGGGTGTTATATTGGGTGGGCAATAACATGGGGCAATTAACCCTTGACTTCATTATTAAGAAATTTGAAAAGCCGGTTTACTTTCAGGACGATTGTATTGAAGGGCCTCACGGTAAAGTCACGCCCCGCACTTTAAATGACGCTGCTCACAATAAAGAAACAGTCAGTTCAACGTGTTGGACCAAACACATAACTTTACTGTAGACACCAAATCACGGTGAAAGGAGCAACTCCCTCCGCCTTCGCTCTAGATTCAGCGCCTTTTGTTTTCTAATTAGAGCGGATTCATAGGACCTGGGCTTCACCACAGCCAGGCACGGAGAAGATTGGGAGCAGGTGAAGCGAGGGGCCCAGCCGCTGGCTCAGGGCCCCCGGGGGCTTTTATAATCATAGTAGTGTTGTAATGTACACGACACCGCTATCGTGTCAATGAGGCCATCTCTCTCCCTGAAAGATACAAAAATTCACAAAGCCCTGTAGAGCGCGGTCTACAGGCAATGGAGGAACCGCCGTGGTCTGGTTCTGATCCCAGTGATACCCTTACAGCGTGAGAGAGTATGAAAGTAGACAGGGAGAGAGAGAGATATGAGAGAGAGCAGAGAGAGACAATGAGAGAGAGAGACAGAGAGAGAGAGGACGATAAAGACACAGGAGAGACAGAGAGAGAGAGGACGATAAGACAAAAGAGAGAGAGATAGAGGCAGAGAGAGAGCCAGAGAGAGAGCCAGAGAGTATGCAGCAGAGAAGAGGACGTATAGAAGAGAGAGAGACACGAGAGAGAGAGGTACGATAGAATCAGAGAGAGAGACAGAGAGAGCCAAAAGAGAGAGACAGAGGGAGCCACGAGAGAAAGAGAGAGGAAGAGACGATAGACAGAGAGAGAGGAGAGCAGAGAGAGAGAGGACGATAGGACAGAGAGAGAGGGAGCAGAGAAGAGAGAGAGGAACGATAGACAGAGAAGAGGGAGCGACGCCGAGAGAGAGAGAGGACGATAGACCATTGAGAGAGAGGGAAGCCAAGAGAGAGAGGGAGTATGAGACAGAGAGAGGAGACGATTGGAACCCAGAGAGAGAAGAGAGCTGGCTTGAGAGGGAGATATGGGAGAATGTGTGAGAAGAGCGAGAGAGAGAGCCAATGGGGAGACATTGAACAGCTGCCCAAATCCTAACGCTGCAAGATATCAGAGGAACAGCAAACGCAGCAACCTCAGCAGCCCTAGAAGATAAGAGTTGAGGCAGATGATGCAAACGCATCAGCAATAAGGCCCCACGGCTAGCCAAAACAAACAAGGGCACCCGTAGACACCTCTCGCCCATACTGCCAAACAGGCCCCCTTGAGCCGCCACCCCACCGGCGCAATCGGGAGAAGCGGACAGTGGCAGATGAGCTGCTTCACCAGATTTAGATGTGAAAATGCCTACCTTTTCTTTAAAGCTAGGTGGGTGATTTGGGAGAACAGCCAGTGAGATTCCGTTGCGATTCTCTCTGGTCCTCCTGCCAACGCTATAACCTGCTGAAACGTCAGTTATGCCGTTCATCGGTGAATTCGTTACATTCGAGTAGGCAAGACGAACACCATATCCCGATTCCGAGCGTAAATTTAAACATTAGTGCTGATAACACATAAGTACATAATATAAGCATTAACACCTTTCTCACAGACATCCATGTATGTTATCTTAAAATCATTGTAATGCCGCTGTAGGCCTAAGAAGGTAGCTGTATCAGCCAAGCAGATAGCAACTAATTCTACTGTAATTCGTTAGCATATATTGCTGCTAGAGCTGTAACTGGTCATCATATTTAATAATACTGACGTTTTGAAAGTGATGAAATTGTACAA
>OLKM01007874.1:0-10552 GCA_900291075.1 Melanogrammus aeglefinus | reverse complement strand
TAAGTGCAAACATTGTTCAAATTGGAGCATCTCCAGACTTCTGTACAATGAAATGAAAGTTATGGAGTCTGGTATGTACGGGCTGCAGGCGTTGGTCCACGCTCGCGCTGCGTACATAATACTGTGGCTCGTGCAGCTCCAGAAGTAAGTGGAAACAGCAGTGACCACAGCTTCCTGCTTTCCTGAGACCAGGACAGGCATACATTGACTCACTAAACACATTTTAATATCAGTATCTGGGTCTACAAAAATTTGCGCAACATACTCTGACACATTGCTTTAGAAATTGTTCTGTCAGGGGTCCAGTAACTGTCATTCCACAGTAATCCGTCGTTGAGAGTGATATTCAAGCATTTACTTTGACTGTCTTGATGTCTCTCAATCAGCGGTAATCATGAAGAGAATACCGAGTCTCACCTGAGCTGAACCCTACTAATACTTCAGTTTCTCCGGCTTTTGCGTTTAAGCACCTGGTGTTGGGAAAACTCATGTTACAGGCTTGCGCACCATATGACATTTTTTCTATCTATCTCACATCCTTTATGTGGAATCTCTTGCAGGTGCTGATAGCGTTAGGATCCCATCTCCTCCTGATTAAGCAGTGAGAGTCAGTGGAGAAAATGGGACGGGAACTGTAAACTTCCGATGCTACTGGAGTGGGCCTCGATGTTATGATACAGGTTGATGATTATTTATTCTTTTCTGGGGATTTTGTAACTTGGGTATAATTTACTAGAGGTCAGTATATCAAATAATGGTTGATCTGTTTTCCTCAACACCGTGTCAAAACGTTATTAATCCAAAGGGGATCAGGAAACCAAAGTTACAAATGTAACGTATGTGTTCACGCTACAGGGGAGGTTACTACAATGGAAAACGATCTAACAAGTGGGTGTTGGGTTTGGTTGTCCTTATAATGAAATTAAATTTCAACATACACATACAGCAAGACCCTATCCAGTGAGCTGATATCCTTTGGTTGTGGCTCCATATATGTTAGCAAAGTAAAGGAAAATCAAAATGAGTTCACCTATCTAGCGGAAACTCATCTTTGCTGTGACGCCCTCTATTGGTCTTTAGAATGGTAACCAGGTCTGCTGTGTAATTGCAGAGCCTTGGACAGATGAGATGATGGGAGGAGCCAGCTACAAAAGGACAGTTGAGTAAAATGTGTTTGTGTTCTCTCTCGGTTCTCCTGGATCTCGCTTTGCTCTCCCACTGCCCTCGCCACATCATGCTCTTTGCACTCGTAATATGTTTCATTTTATGTGGTACGTTTTTTGTCCAAAAAAAAAAAGAGTCCTAATTAGTGCAATAAAATCATCATTGTCTGAAACATGAATGTATTGTAGATTTGATTCTCGTTGCAGTGACTGAATCCCCTTTTTAATTTCAGGTCCAAGTGTTGAAGACAGTATCAGGTCACAGAAGGATGTCCAACGTGCTGTTGAGGATGCTGCTGTGGTGCTCACATGCAAGCTACAACAGCTCTTTGTCATTAGTCTCTTATGGTACTACGCCGAGTTCCATCCGGCTCGCGGCTCACCACCACAGTTCCTTATAATGGAATACTCTGGATTCATAACTAATCCAATACCAGGACTGAACATCACACATATCAAGAACAGAGACCTGTGGTGAGCTACAGATCTCCTCTGTTGCAGTGACAGACTCTGCTCTGTACTACTGTGCTCTGCAGTCCACAGTGACAGGAAACACAGACTCCCTGTACAAAAACCTGCTGAACCCATTACACGTGTCCATCTCTCTTAGACCAACAACACAGATTTTGTAACCTAACACATTGAACTCATTAACAATAATTATTTCTTTAATGAACATTGTTTACATGTTCCTTACTGTTTACACATTTTTTACATGTTTATCCATTTTTATTTAAAAATATGAAAATAGTGTTGCAGTAAGTATTGGCATAGTATTTTTTGAATAATTTGGTTTTAATTGTGTGGTATATTTGTAGCTTTTATCAGCGTGGCTCATAAAATTAAAAACCATCAGTTCTTCAGCTTTTACTCTCCCTAAATTGATTCTGAGGGAGCCACTATCCACCCCTAGAGGTCAGTATTATCAAGTAGGTGTTTAACTATTTCATCAACATGTTTGGTCATTGTGTCTTTTAACAGCTTGAATCACTAAGAGATAAGTCTCATTCTTGAGCTGAACAGCAGATAGTTTTACTCCTGTTGTTATACTCCTGCTGTTGAGATGGAAACTGGCTGTGGATTATTTGGCTACACTTTATCTGGTGGAGATGAAAACCTCATGTTCCACACTGCAAATATGACTGAATCATCAATTATTTTATTATTATTGGTCAATGGATTGTTATAGACATTTTATTCAGTTGTATTCTTTATGGTTCATGTTAATCTCTTACGTCCAATTTTGTGTGGAGTTCATCCTAAGTTCTCACTCTCTCACTGGGTAACTCTTTAAAGACTCTTGTCTTTACAGCTTGTTCAATGCCTATTCATCATTGATCTTGATTGATTAATTCATTAATCTACATCTTCTGTTCTTCCCCAGAGTGTAAAGGAGAAGACATAGTGACCCAGCCCAGAGAGGATGTCATTGCTACTGAAGGACTCACAGTTAGTCTTAACTGTACATTCAAGACCATGAGCACAAATGCGTATTTGGGTTCTGGTACAAACAACAACTCAATGACTTCCCCAGATTCGTGCTACGCGCTTTACAATTGGAGAAGGAGATAATGCTGAAGAGTTCCACAAAGACAGATTTGATGCCCAAATCCAAAACACATCAGTTCCTCTGAGGATCCAGAACCTGCAGCTGTCTGACTCTGCTCTGTACTACTGTGCTCTGAGGCCCACAGTGACAGGAAACACAGACTCCCTGTACAAAAACCTGCTGAGCACACAAACACAAATTCCTTCTCCCCCTTACATCACAAAGCAGACTTACTCTTTGGACACATCAAGTGCCTCTCTGGTGGTATTTTCCCACACCCAAAACATCTTAAGATCTTTCTGCAGTTCATTTCTCTTTCCTAATAATATTTGGAAAATTATAGGGTTCTCAAATTATTTATTATATTTGTGTCATTTGACTCCTTGGTTATTGTTTTAGACATTTTATCCTTGTGTGTTCTTTATGGTCCATGTCAATATAACATATTTTAATTTTGACTTTTTCCAGGTCTGATGCTGGGAACTCCACTTGTCCTCATAAAGACACAGTCAGTGGAAAAGAGGGAGCATCTGCAACACTCAAATGCACCTATGATATACAGGCTCTAACAATGTGCATCTTCACTGGTACAGACTTCAACCTAGCCAAGCTCCTCACTTTATACTCGTTAAAGTAGCAAAGTCAAAGAGTTCTGAGCAGAATAGTCAAGACCGTTGTTTTCAGTCCACAACATCCAGAACATCAACTGAACTCACCATACGTTTTTTGATTTCATGTTTTACGTGTGAATGATAAACTGTAGCACTACTCCCATAAGTAGGGCATCTCAGTGAAATATCCATCAGCCATCCCACTAAACAAAAATACACTGCTAAGACAGTCACTGAGGGAGTCAACGTTAAATTAAAACCTTTTTCAATCTAGAAGTATGTCCCAGCGCTCTGGTCAAAACTAACATTAATCTAACATTCATCAAATCAGTTGACATAATATAATCATATTTTTAACACAAAGTGATCTTTATTTGACATATTACATCTAGAGATGGTGTCACCACAGTGGTTCTCCTTGACTTTTGAAGCCAGAGCTCCTGGTGCTCCTCTCCTTGCGTCCTCATGGTCTCCACAGAGACAGTAAAGTAGAAGGTTTTCTCCTGTCTCATTCAGTCCTTGGTGCCACTCTAGTAGGAGGTGGAGCTTGAAAGGCAGCACATCAGAAAAAATCTGTCAACACAACAGCTTGTAGACTTTTGATTGCTGCTGCTTGACAACATCTGCTTGTTCCAGTATTAGCTATTCAGCTCTTCATGTTAGTGGTTTTATTCACTGGGTTTACTGGTGAGTTCTGCTTTAGAAACACTTTCCTAATTCAGACATGGACCTCAATATATCTTTAGAAGTGCAGCCCACAGTGACAGGAAACACAGAATCCCTGTACAAAACTCTGTCAAGGAATTGAAGAGCATTTGTCATAGCGTTAAACGTGGTTCAGGGGAGGGGCATCTGTGAGGGAGGTGATTTACACGAGAGGGCTAGTGAATAAACAGTATGTTACAACAGAGATACAGAGCTATCATGTTGAGCTCCAGGGTTCCCATGGTCTTTGAATTTATGTCAGTCCTCTTTCTTCTTGTTGTTTTTAATTTAACAGGTAGGTCACAGCCCACCAGAAATTCTATAATTTAAAGGGAACATGTATCTATTCTATTCTATTCTACAGGCTCCAACAATGTGCATCTTCACTGGTACAGACTTCAGCCTAGCCAAGCTCCTCATGTTTTACGTGTGAATAATAAACTGTAGCACTACTCCCATAAGTAGGGCATCTCAGTGAAATATCCATCAGCCATCCCACTAAACAAAAATACACTCTGCTAAGACAGTCACTGAAATTAAAACCTTTTTCAATCTAGAAGTATGTTCCAAGCGCTCTGGTCAAAACTAACAGCAATCTAACATTCATCAAATCAGTTTGACATAATATAATCATATTTTTAACACAAAGTGATCTTTATTTGACATATTACATGCAGAGATGGTGTCACCACAGTGGTTATACTTGAACTATGAAAGAAGAACTCACAAGCTCCTGGTGCTCCTCTTCCTGAGTCCTCATGGTCTCCACAGAGACAGTAAAGTAGAAGGTCTTCTCCGGTCTCATTCAGTCCTTGGTGACACTCTAGCAGGAGGTGGAGCTTGAAAGGCAGCACATCAGAAACAATCTGTCAACACAACACAAGAGCTTTTAGACTCAAGAAGATTGTTTCATATCTGGCTGTAGGTGAGTTTGGTTACTAAGATTCCTAGTGTTTAGAATTCCAATTGCTTGTTCTAACTTTCCATCTGTAACTGCAGTGTGATTTAGGCCTGTGCTGTTGTGATCAGTTAAGCGGTCGTTTTTGCTAGTTTCTGCCACTTACGGTGGGAACAAAAGCCTTGATAGCTGAGCAGAGCTAGTGGGCAAGCTCTGCCTGAGCTTGCGCACTTAAGGGCTAGCTATTATTAGCGTCAGCTGTAGCGTCAGGACCCAGCAAAGAAAGACCCGGGAAACAAAGACCAAGGGAGTCTCTCTGTGGGAGTCCCTCGAGAAAAGCCCGGGGAGTTCACCTGCCCCATTGTAGCTATGTGTCGTAATTCCCTCGTTGTCAGGATTTCCACCCATAGACGGCGTTACCGTAGCTCCTCTGCTCGGGCCAGTAACCTGTCTAATCTGTGCCATCCACCTACCCTTGCTAACACTGATCTTGAGGTGATGGGAGGACTCTGGAGCTGCCAATCGGGGTTCAAGAAGGCGGACTTGATTTCAGCCTACGCGTCCCTCATGACCCTTCACTTCCTGGCCCTGACAGAGACTTTAATCACTCCGGAGGACTCTGCTACTCCAGCTGCCCTCTCCACCGTCTACTCATTCTCGCACACCCCTAGACCCTCCGGGCAAGGAGGAGGGACCGGACTCCTCATCTCGCCCATGTGGTCCTACCAGGTCCTTCCGCTACAACACTTAGGCAGATCTGCGTTTGAACTCCACGCTGTCACTGTCACCATTCCTATCAAACTCTCCATTGTGGTGATCTACCGTCCGCCAGGTCCCCTCCGTGACTTCAATGATGAGATGGACGCCTTTCCTCAGTGCTTTCCTGAGGAATGGCACACCACTCCTTATCCTCGGCCCTTCAACATCCTGCAGAGAAGTTTGCACTCACCTGAACTAACCACTTTTTCGCCACCTTCGACTTACCACTAACCCCTTCTCCTCCCACACACAGGGCCGGGAACCAGCTTTGACCCTATATTTCACTAGGTCCTGCGGCACCTCTGCTCTCTCCGTTACCCGCGTCCCCGTGTCTGACCATCACTTTGTTGATTTTTCTCTCTCCCTTGAAATCCTCTCCCCCTATCCTCTCTAGTCCCTGCATTGTCACCACTTGCCGTAACCTCAAATCCCTCTCTCCCTCTACCTTCTTCTCTACTGTTCTGTCTTCACTACCTTCTATCGAACGTTTCTCTCAACTATCTACAGATGAATCTTCAGACACTACGCTATTCTCCCTCTCCTCCTCTTTGGATTCCCTCTGTCCCTTCCACTCGAGATCAGCGCAATCCTCACCCCCCCCTCCTTGGCTGTCCGATCCTCAGCGGACTTGTAGAACAAAGTTGCGGGCAGCTGAGAGGAAATGGAAGAGATCCAACTGTCCTTATGAACTATCACACTATCTTTTCCTTCTTTCTGGTTTTACCTCAAGTGTGTCAACAACCAAATCTGCCTTCTACCGGACCAAAATCAACTCCTCCGCCTCAAACCCCAGGAAACTGTTTTCCCTGTTTTCGACCCTCCTCAACCCTCCTTCCTGCCTCACTGCTGGTGACTTGTTACCTACTTTACCCAGAAGTGAAGGACATCAGGGCTACCAGCTCCTCTTTCATCCTGCCTCGATGCCTCCCTCCTCCATCCCATCCCTCCTCCGTCTTTACCCAATTTAGCCCTCTCACCTCTGCCGAGATCAACGGAATAATAACATCTAACCATGCCACCACCTGCCCCTTAACGCTATCCCCTCTTCTCTCTCCTCCAGGATGTCTCAAAGCGACATCCTGCATTTCTCACCTCACTTTATCAACTCCTCCTCATATCAGGCATTTGTTCCAGCATCCTTCCAAGACTGCTAGAATAAAGCCTCTCCTCAAAAACCAACTCTTAATACTACCGACATCCAGAACTACAGACCGGTATCTCTTCTTTCATTTCCCTCTAAAACACTGGAACGTGCTATTGCTAACCAACTGTCCTCCTATCTCTCATCGAACAACCTGCTTGACCCTCACCAGTCAGGCTTCAAGAAGGCACACTCTACTGAGACGGCTCTCCTCGCGGTGACTGAGTCCCTCCGTGCTGCCAGAGCCTCGTCCCTCTCATCGGCTCACATTCTCCTCGACCTGTCCGCAGCATTTGACACGGTGAACCACCAGATCCTCCTTGCCACTCTTGCTGAACTTGGCATTGCTGAATCTGCTCTTTCCTGGTTCACATCCTACCTGATGAACCGCACCTATCAAGTGACATGGAATGGCTCCTTGTCCAAACCTTGCACGCTTGAAACTGGGGTCCCCCAAGGCTCTGTACTGGGGCCTCTCTGTTCTCCCTCTATACAGATCTTCTGGTCTCTGATATTAGGGTCACATGGCTTTTCCTATCACTGCTATGCTTGTGACACTCAGCTATTCCTCTCTTTCCCCTCATCTGATAAAGCCCTCATTGCAAACAGGCATATTGGAATGTCTGCGGGCGCGTCAGCACCTGGACAACTGCCCATCATCTGAGGCTTAACCTCAACAAAACCGAGCTCCTCCTAATCCCAGGGAAAGTTTGCCCACACATGGACTTACTGTCACCGTTGAGAACATCACTGTATCTCCTTCTCCAACTGCCAGAACCTCGTGTGGTATTGGACAATCAGTTATGCTGCACCGCAAACATCACTGCGGTGGCCCGATCCTGCAGATTTGCCCTTTACAACATTCGCAGAATCCGGCCCTTCCTCACAAGGGAAGCAGCTCAGCTTCTAGTCCAATAACTGGTAATCTCCCGCCTCGACTACTGCAACTCACTACTGGCTGAACTTCCTGCCTCTGCGATTAAACCTTTGCAGCGCATCCAGAATGTGGAAGGGCTCCTCGTGCTCAACCTATCGAAGTTCTCGAAGTTCTTCTTTAAGACGATGGTACTGGCATACAAGGCAGTCGATGGAACTGCCCCTGCCTACCTCCAAGCATTGCTAAAGCCAAACACCCCAGCTCAATCCCTCTGCTCAACTACCTCAGCTGGACATCTGGTACCGCCATCGCTAAGAGCTAGCAAAGGTGATTCAGCAAAGTCACAACTTTTCTCGGTTTTGGGACCTCAGTGGTGGAGCGAGCTCCCTGCCGTTCTCAGGACCGCAGAGTCGCTCACTATCTTCCGAAAAAGACTCAAGACTCACCTGTTCAGAGTCCACCTCGACTCTGCATAGCCACCCTCCCCCCCCTGGCCACCATTAGTACACTGTTTATTCTATAAAGGATTTGGTTTGAATTGTGTGTTATATTTGTAGCTTTTATCCGCATGGCTCATTAAATTAAAAACCATCTATCCACAGTTACTCTTCTTAAAGTGAACATGAAGGTGAGTTCTCTTCTCCGCCCCTAGAGGTCAGTATTATCAAGTAGGTATTTTACTATTTCATCAACATGTTTGGTCATTTTGTCTTAACAGCTGGTACCATGAAGTGAATAATTCTCATACTTGAGCTGAACAACAGATTTCTCCTGTTGCTGTAGACCTGATATTGTGATGGAAACCTTGCTGTGGATTATATGGCTGCACTTCTTTCTGGTAAGAGGAAAAGCTCATGTTCCACAATGTGTAGATGACTGCATTATTGATTTTTTTTACTTGGTTTCCTGGTGAGTTCTGCTTTAGAAACACTATCCTTTTTAGGACATGTACCTCAAAACATGTTTAGCAGTTCATATGAATGAAGTCATATTGCTATTTCCAGGAACTTTAAGACTGTTGTAGTCAGTGACCTTTCATTCTTAACATATGCAGGTGACAGTTATCAGCAAACAATCCACTCAATTCAGGACAGAGTCCAGGCTCTACAAGGAGACGGCGTGACTCTCTCCTGCAGCTACTCTTCAGCAACAGACTTCTTCTGGTATCGGCAGTACCCCAGCTCACCTCCACAGTTCCTTATCAAAGATTACATGGAGCTATCTGGATTTACTTTGAAAAAGGACAGTGAAAGACGAATGATCCATCTGGAGATCTCCTCTGCTGCAGTGACAGACTCTGCTCTGTACTACTGTGCTGTGCAGCCCACAGTGACAGGAAAAACAGACTCCCTATACAAAAACCTGACACGGAACTTGAAGAGCATTTCTCATAGCATTAAACGTGGTTCAGGGGAGGGGCCTCTGGAGAGGTGAATTCACCAGGAGCCTAGTGAATTAACAGTATGTCACAACAAGGATAGAGAGGTAGCATGTTGAGCTCCAGGGTTCCCATGGTGTTTGAAATTATGTCAGTCCGCTTTCTTCTTGTAGTTTTTAATTTAACGGGTAAGTCACAGCGCACCAGAAATTCTAAAAATTAAAGGGAACTTGTATCTCTATGGCAACATGTTTCACAGATAAATCCTTCTCTTTTACAGGAGTTTATAGTGAGGATCTCACTCATTTCAAGAAGGGAGAGAACGGTTTAGAAGGAACAAAGTGTACTCTGTACTACACACTCTTAAAACTGTCACAGGTGACCGATGAATTATTCTGTACTGTAAGTATCCTTTACTGGTACGGACATCGTTCTAACCAGGCTCCTCAGTTTATACTCTATAAAGGAGCAAGATCAAGGAGCGACAAACAGATTCCTGACCGTCGTTATGAGTCCACGACTTCCAGAATATCAACTGAACTCACCATAACACAGCTAACCCTGGTAGACACAGCTCTCTACTACTGTGCTCTTCGGAGACACAGTGACAGGAAACACAGAATCCCTGTACAAAAACCTGCTGAGCACAGAACACTCTTTCATCTCCCACTGAGACCCGATCAATGACATTTCTGACATAACACATGAATTCATGGCAATATTTATTTCCTGATTAATTATACATGTTTACCATTTTTCAATATTATTTTTTTATTTTTTTATTTTTTCAGTAAGTTCACTTGCTTTATTCATATAAAGGATTTGGTTTGAATTGTGTGTTATATTTGTAGCTTTTAGCCGCATGGCTCATTAAATTAAAAACCATCTATCCACAGTTACTCTTCTTAAAGTGAACATGAAGGTGAGTTCTCTTCTCCGCCCCTAGAGGTCAGTATTATCAAGTAGGTAGTGGATCTTCATGGTTTATCAGAGGTACTGTGGTTAACCTGCTATTGATCCACTGTAGCATGACTCCCATGAGTTGGGAATCGAAATAAAACAACCATCAGCTGTATGACTGAACACAAACACACTATGTTAAGACAGTCAATAAGGGAGTAAACGTCAAATTGTAAAAATATATTTTTGGAGAATTGACCCTCCCCTTCGGGTAAGGAATTACAGCAATAAAAATGTTCTAAACTCATTAAACATGTAACATTCATATTTTGAGCACACAATTATAGTTTTTATCTAAACATTGTATGTATGTACATAAGGAGATAGTGTGACTACAGTGATTCTCCTTGAGTTTTGAAAGCCAGAGCTCCTGTCACTCCTCTTACTGAGTCCTCATGGTCTCCACAGAGCCAGTAAAGAAGAAAGGCGTCCTCCGTCGCGCATGAGGTCAGTCCTGTGTGACAGACTCTAGGGCAGGATGTGGACTTGACAGGCAGCACATCAAAGAAAC
>OLKM01007873.1:0-10553 GCA_900291075.1 Melanogrammus aeglefinus | reverse complement strand
GGAGAAGGAGGAGAAGGAGGAGGAGGAGGGGGAGGGGGAGGGGGAGGGGAGGAAGAGGAGGAGGAGGGGGAGGCAATCACAAAATGAGTCATCAAAAGTAAAAGACTGTGGCTCTGAATTGTGTTTCATGTTTGCCTCAGTGACGGTGTTAGTGGTTGTGGTGGAGGTGGTGGAGGTGAAGGAGGTGCTGATGGGTGGGGAGCTGGTGATGGAGGGGGAGGTGGTGATGGAGGGGGATCAAGTACCAACTCAGAGGCAATGAACGGACAAAATTGTATGATGTGTAGCCCAGAGGCGGAGTATGAATGTGAGTGTGTGTGTGTGTGTGTGTGTGTGTGTGTGTGTGTGTGTGTGTGTGTGTGTGTGTGTGTGTGTGTGTGTGTGTGTGTTCGTATGTGTGTCTGTGTGTGTGTGTGTGTTTGTGTGTTTGTGTGTGTGTGTGTGTGGTTGTGTGAGGTTACGTATTTGTTTCTGTCTGTATGGTTCTGTATATGCAGTTGTATGTGAGGTTATGTGTGTATGAGTGTGTGAGTGTGTGTGTGAGGTTATGTGTACGTGTATGAGTGTGTGTGTGAGGTTATGTGTGTATGAGTGTGTGAGTGTGTGTGTGAGGTTATGTGTACGTGTATGAGTGTGTGTTGAGGTTATGTGGTGTATGAGTGTGTTGGAGCGGTGCGTCGTGTGTGTGTGTGTGTGTGTGTGTGTGTGTGTGTCGTGTGTGTGTGTGGTGTGTGTGTGTGTTGTGGCGGGGCGGGTTTCAGAGGACATGTGGGCCTCTGCCAGTCCCTGATAGATGGAAGGGGGGGTCTTCTGCACTCTATTTAAACACGTGTCAGCGAGTGACAGGATGATCCCAGGCTGCCAGCACCGCTCTCCCGGCTGTCAGCGCGCCTCCCAGTCCCCCCAGTCCCCCTAGTCCCCCCAGCTCCGCTTCAGACGGGAACAGGGACACAGGGGATGTTATTTTTGTGTGTAATATTTGGCCTTTCTTGCCAGGAACGTATAAATATGTGGCTCATCATGGAGGCAAATGGACGTTATCCATCACTCAGTAAGTATCCACACTTAAAACACATTTTCCTCCTCGAAACCACACGAGAAGACACACAGACACACACATTGAGTCACTCTGATACCCACACACACACACACACACACACACACACACACACACACACACACACACACACACACACACACACACACACACACACACACACACACACACACACACACACACATGCACACACTGAGTCACATTAAGATCCCCCGACCCGCACATATAGACACACAATCACACGGACACTCACACAACACACACACACACACGCACAAACACACATATACCCACACACACAAAGGCCAGTTTAGTTTAAGACAAGGCTGTCGAAGGGAATCAGGCCGAAGAGAGGACCCGGGTGAGGCCAGGACACGCTGGGAGCAGCTGAGACGTCTCGGTAATGACTCTGATAATGGAGGAGGGGGGATAACTCACACAACTGGAGCCCCAGAGTGGAGGGGGAGAGGGGGGAGAGAGAGGGGGAGAGAGAGAGAGGGAGAGGGAGAGAGAGAGAGAGAGAGAGAGAGAGAGAGAGAGAGAGAGAGAGAGAGAGAGAGAGGAGGGGGGGGGGGGGGGGGAGAGAAGAGAGAGAGAGGAGGGGAGAGAGAGAGGGAGAGAGAGGGGGGGGAGAGAGGGGGAGAGAGAGAGAGAGAGAGAGAGAGAGAGAGGGCAGGAGAGAGAGCTGGGCTGGGACTGAAAGCTGATACCACAAAACACAAGGTAGATGCAAGACCTCTCTCTCTCTCGCTCTCTCTCTCCATGCATCCATCTCCTTATCTCTCAATCTCTCTTCCTCTTGTATGTGTGTGTGAGAGTGTGTTTGTGAGGGTGCGTGTGTGTGTGTATATGTGTGTGTGAGGGTGTGTGTGTGTATGTGTGTGTGTGTGTGAGGGTGCGTGTGTGTGTGTGTGTGTGTGTATATGTGTGTGTGAGGGTGTGTGTGTGTGTGTGCGTGTGCGTGTGTGTGTGTGTGTGTGTGCGTGTGTGTGTGTGTATGTGTGTGTGTGTGTGATTGTCTAGGGGGGGATAGAGGGGCTCCTCTTCCTGCGGGCGCTGTGCCCCTGGCCCTGCTCGTCAAGTGACTGTCCACCCGGATAATCACACATGACTCTGGCCTCCGGGGGGGGGGGGGGGGCAGCGTGGTGGTGTGTACCAGGCTGCTTTACCTTCACTTAATAACTACACTCCTACTGGACGTTTGTGTGTGTGTGTGTGTGTGTGTGTGTGTGTGTGTGTGTGTGTGTGTGTGTGTGTGTGTGTGTGTGAGTGTGTGTGTGTGTGTGTTGGTGTGTGTGCGCGTGTGAGTGTGTGTGTGTGTGTTGTGTGTATGTGTGTGTGTGTGTGTGTTCAGGTGATGTGTGTATGCTGTGTGTGGTGTGTGTGTGGTCTGTCTGTGGTGTGTGTTGTGTGTGTGTGTGTGTTTGTGTGTGTGTGTGTGCGTGTGTGTGTGTGTGTGTGTGTTGTTGTGTGTGTGTGTGTGTGTGTGTGGTGTGTGTGTGTTGTTGTGTGTGTGTGTGTGTGTGTGTGGTGTGTGTGTGTGTGTGTTTGATAGTGATTCCCTCACTTGAAGGTCAGTCCTCGCTGTCTCAGCCCTGGATCCCTGATTCTCTGGATCCTGATTGGTCCAGACAGGGCTGAAGGTAAACAGGTAAACATTGTGTTTCCATGCCACCTCCGCTGCCTCCACTCCCCTCCCAACCCGGCTCCGGGGAAACACGCGGCTCCAGGCTTCAAACACGTACACATCATTCAAACCTGACATGTAGGCGTGCATCAGCTGATGAATGTTCCCTGAGACAGACAGACAGACAGACAGACAGACAGACAGACAGACAGACAGACAGACAGACAGACAGACAGACAGACAGACAGACAGACAGACAGACAGACAGACACAGTCACCATCCACAGTTTAGAAACTAGGGACTCTTGTTAAATAATCTCTTCCTTCTATTCCAGCGTTTCACTGGCCAGTCGCCCACTTCCTCACCGTGTGGACCTGCTCCTCAAAACAATTACAATAATGATGACATTGTGTAGCTGCGATAGTCTCAACGACCGGTTCTGATGTCACAATGTTTATCTGACTGGCAGCTTTAATAGAGTCATCAGTGTTCACGTTAAACTCAACCCACCAGGAAGCTGTGGAGACACACAGGTTATATATCATGGAGCAAATTCTCTCACGCGCGCGTGTGTGTGTGTGTGTGGCGTGTGTGTTTTTGTGTGCAGTGCGTGTGTTTGTGTGCGCGCTCGCGTGTGCGCGCGTGTGTGTGTGTGTTTGTGTGTATTCATGTGTGTTCATGCATGTCTGTGTGTGTGTATGTGTTTGTTCGTGTGTGTGCGTGCGTCTGTTTGTGTGTGAAGGTGCTTTCCCAGAGAACGCCAGGATGATTCGTTCCGCCCGTTCCAACACCTGGTCCCGGGACAGGGGGGCCGGGTGCAGGAACAGGCGTGTGTCTGTGCACGGTCGCCGTGCCGACAGCCCGTCTACGTGTGTGTGTGTGTAGCGGTACACGTGTCTGTGTGTGTCTGTGTGTGTTCCGTGTTTGTGTGGCGTCATACGTGTGGTGAGTGTGTGGATTATCGCTAGAGAGCGGGCCGATGGCTACAGGGTATTGGTTAGGCTTTTTGACTCCAAGACCAAAGGTTCTGGGTTCGAATCCCAACGTCCTCCACAGCCAAACCTGAAGGAATCCTTGAACAGAATGCCCCTTCTCCTTGCCTGTTCATTCTCGACATGTGTCACAGGATTAACAAAATCGCTGCTCCTTTGCATAACATGTGGGAGGATTTGTACACACGATGCTGCTAAGTTCTCTTTTCATCTTGTTCCCTCTCATTCCTTTTCCATTTCCCTTCCCTTTCTTTCTCCTCTTCCTCCGCCGTAATTTCTGACATCTTCCCTGTCCCTCTCGTCCCCGCCGGCTCCCTCGCTCTCTCCTCTCCGTCACCCCCCCCCCCTCCCCGGCCTGAGAGCCAGCGTGTCGGAGTGCGTTTGGTCGCATGCGACCGGTTGAAGTCTAAACAGAGGAGACAGCCTGCTGACGTCTCCGGTGCCTTGGCCCAGCAGCCAGCAGCCCACCGTCAGGGAAATATGCCCTGTGTCACTTCCTCTGGTTCTCCCTGACAACCCCGCTCTCCCTCTGAAGGGAGGGAGTCACAGAGGAGGGGCTGGCCAGCGGGGGCTCGGGAACGGAAATCAAGGCCTGGAGCCGGGGATATCAGACCAGCAACCACCGCCTGGGTGACCGTAGCGCACGTGTGTGTATGTGTGTCTGTTTGTGTGTGTGTAGGTCTGATGTGTCTGTCTGTGGTGTGTGTCTGTATTTTGGGGTTTTGCTGTGTGTGTGTGTGTGTGTGTGTGTGTGTGTGTGTGTGTGTGTGTGTGTGTGTGTGTGTGTGTGTGTGTGTGTGTGTGTGTTTATTGGTGCGCGTGTGTGTGTGTGTGTGTGGAGGGGGGGTATGATGTGTGTTGTTGTATTTGTGTGTGTGTTGGTATGTGTGTGTGTGTGGGTGTGTTGCCACATTCACAGGTGTTCAAGGTGTCGCTAAGATTTCGTCTTGACGTCATCGCCAAACCCATCCCAGCTCGGTTAACCCAACGACATTAATGTAAAGATGTTTCGTTGTTGCTACGCCAAGCTGTTTTTTACATCCCTTATTTACGTCACACATTTTTTTTTAAACTCTTCCTTTTTATCTTTGATGCATCATACATAATTTTTTCTTTTTGCCAAACATGTTAGGAATAAGCTAGCATCCTGAACAAGCTAGTTGTAAGCTAACATCTTGAACACTAGCATCAAGCTAACATGCACTACCGTACTGCTAGGGATTAACATACTAGCAGTAAAATAGCCGGTTGAATGTAATAGCAGTAAGCTAGCCTGCTGAAGGCAGTAGCAGTAAGTTAGGCCGCTCAAGGCGGTAGCAGTACGCTAGCCCGCTGAAGGCGGTAGCAGTAAGCCAGCCCACTGAAGGCAGTAGCAGTAAGCTAGCCCGCTGTGAAGGCAGTAGCAGTAAGCTAGCCCACTGAAGGCAGTAGCAGTAAGCTAGCCCACTGAAGGCAGTAGCAGTAAGCTAGCCCGCTAAAGGCGGTAGCAGTACGCTAGCCCTCTGAGCGCTAGCAGTGGGCTAGCATGCTGAGTGCTAGCAGTGAGCTAGCCCTCTGAGCGCTAGCTGTCAGAGCTTGTGTCACGTAACGCCGGCTCTCTGGGGGCCGTCTCTCATCTCGCCGCCGCCGGGCTGCCGGCCCCCGTCTGCCTCGTGCTCAGGGAGGAGAACACTGCCGGCCTGTGTGTGTGTGTGTGTGTGTGTGTGTGTGTGTGTGTGTGTGTCTCCCACCCTCCTGACTGTGTGTGTGTGTGTGTGTGTGTCTCCCCCCCACTGCCTGTGTGTGTGTGTGTCCCCCCCACAAACAGTCCGCCAGCATTACTGTCAATCTCAACAGGCCAGTGGCGACATGTTTAATCACTCTGCTCCACGGTGAACCTCCAGGTAACCCCTGAAACACACACACCTCTCTCACACACACGCACACAACACCTCTCTCACACACACACACACACACACACACACACACACACACACACACACACACCACACACACACACACACACCACACACACACCACACACACACACACACAGTGCTCTCCACACACACACACCACACACACACACACACACACACACACACACACACACACACACACACACACACACACACACACACACACACACACACACACACACACACACACACACACACACACAGTGTCTCTCTCACACACACATACACACGCACACAAACACACGTCTCTCTTTCACACATACGCACATGCACACAAAATAAACACCCTGACACACACACACACACACGCACACACACACACACACACACAACAACACACACACAACACACACACCACACACACACACACACACAACTGACGCACACACAGTCAAACATTAACAACCACAGGTGCACGAGCAGACCACACACACACAACCACGAGCACACACACACACACACACACACACACACACACACACACACACACACACACACACACACACACACACACACACACACACACACACACACATACTGACACTCACACATACATACACATACATGTGCACAGACAGACACACTCTTGCCCCCAGATCCATCTGGCCTGTGGCCTCATGGACCAAATATCCACATGTTTGGTGTTGAGGTAAAACTGCACACATATCATATGAGGAATGAGGTATGTTCAAGATGGCTGCAGGTGAGGGGAGGGGGAGGGGGGGTTAACACAGGGGTGTGTGACTTGTCAAAACTTTCTCTGTTACTGGCTGTTATGTGACCTTCTCTCTCTCTCTCTCTCTCTCTCTCTCTCTCTCTCTCTCTCTCTCTCTCTCTCTCTCTCTCTCTCTCTCTCTCTCTCTCTCTCTCTCTCTCTCTCTCTCTCTCTCTCTCTCTCTCAGTGTCCCCTCTCCAGCTCAATCACCGTGTGGTCTTTGTAAATGCTATGTGTGTGTGGGTGTGTGTGTGGTGTGTGTGTGGTTGTGTGTGTGTGTGTGTGTGTGTGTGTAAGTTTGGGGGGGAGCTACCATATGAGTTAGAGTCAGGGTCACAAGTTCACAGAACACAGAGAGCAGCGCACTGAGAGGTTATGTGTGTGTGTGTGTGTGTGTGTGTGTGTGTGTGTGTGGTGTGTGTGTGTGTGTGTGTGTGTTTGTTGTGTGTGTTGTGTGTATTGTGTGGTGTGTTGTGCGTTTGCCTGTGATGGCAAGAAAGTGGTCCAGCGTCAGATTGGGTTGCTTAAATACAGACAAACACACACACACACACACACACACACACACACACACACACACACACACACACACACACACACACACACACACACACACACACACACACACACATCTTAACACACACAGACCCACATACACCCAAATACCCCCGCACAGACATCATGCATCTGCAGGATGCGGCTCTAATCTTAACATTCACCCTCGCCCCTGACCCTGACCCTGACCTCTGCCCTCTGACCTCTGACCATGATTTAGCGGAGCCTGACACATCACAGCTTCCAGGGCCTTCCCACACGCCTGGGAACCGCTCAGGGGAACATTGTCCTTGAATCCCGAACTCTCGTTATCTGACCGCCTCCAGACCCTCCTCCTCTGTTACGCTTCAAACATAGTGACACGATCACACCACTCCATCTCATGAAAAGATACTCCTCCGAAGTGGACCAGGGGAGGACCACAGTCTAACAGCAACAGTGTTCTGCGCCCCCTGTAACTGCCGAATCTCCTCCCTCCGTCTCCTCCTCTCCTCTCTCCTCTCTTCTCCTCTCATCTCCTCTCTCCTCCTCTCGTCTCCTCTCGTCTCCTATCGTCTCCTCTCGTCTCCTCTCGTCTCCTCTCGTCTCCTCTCATCTCCTCTCTCCTCCTCTCTCCTCTCGTCTCCTCTCGTCACCTCTCTCCTCTCGTCTCCTCTCGTCACCTCTCTCCTCTTGTCTCCTCTCGTCTCCTCTCATCTCCTCTCTTCTCCTGGGGGAGCTCCTGGCCCTCCTCTCACTGACAGCTTGATGTGCCGGAGATCAATGGGGCCCGGGTGGAGGATAATTCAAGCCTGGTTTCTAAGGTGCGCCAATCCACAGGTTTAGGTTAGCTGTGACACACACACACACACACACACACACACACACACACACACACACACACACACACACACCACCACACACACACACACACACACACACACACACACACACACACACACACACACACACACACACACACACACACACACACACACACACACACACACACACACACACACACACACAGGTCAACATCCAAGGCCGTGGAGTTTTATTAGTTTCCACTCTGTGTTGCCACGAGCATGGGGCGAGCTTTGTGGAAAGAGAAAATTGTCTGCGATGAATTTAAACGACGGGAGGAAGAAAGGTCGGACAAATTAGTTTGAACACTTTTAACTGTCGAGTGGTTCATTTATGGCCCAGCAAACCTCCCAGTAGTTGGCTTGGAAGGGCAACACACACAGAAGAGGCCCTCAGTGAATCAGGGGCCCTCAGTGACACAGGGGCCCCTCAGTAACACAGGGGATCTGAGTGCTAACCTGCTAATTCTGCAAACACGACGTCTGCTAATATGCTAACCAGGACGTCTTGTCACCGTAACCCTTAACCCCAGTAAACAGTAAACACTGATAACACATTGTGATGCCGTTCAACACCATAGATATATATATACTGACTAGACATCAAATTTGGCTTCTAAGCATGCGTCAACAATGCCGCCATCTTGCCGGGGTTTAACCACCACGAACACAAGAAACCAACCTGCTTGAAGATTGCTTAAACATGAGGCGGTTCAGAGGGATTCTGAGTGTAAAGGGACCTCTGTCCCATCGACGTTCATTCATTCAGATGGGTGGTAATCCAAGATGGCGGCGGCATTGATGCATACGTTCCAGTGAACAGCGCAGCTCAGGCGATTTCCGGTCAGTATATATATCGATATATATTAGCATTAGCGGCAGTAGCGGGGTAGCCTGCGCAGGTCCACCGTCGTGCGGGAGACACACCCCATCCCTCTGTATCTATGCAGCACTGGACATGGAAGAGGAGGCGAGGGGGAGATGTTGCGTCTGGGGGAGGATCAGATAAGCAGAGGGAATCGATCCCAGAGGGGAGGAGGAGAGGCAGCCGCTGCTGAAGGAGGAACGGCCGTCTCCCGGCGCCCTGAGAGAGAGCGAGATAGAAAGCGGTAGAATGTCCAGCTGTAGCTACAACAAGGGCTATCAGCCAGCAGCCATCTTGGTCCTGTACGCGAGCTGGGGAGGGTGAGCTGAAGGCACCCAGCTGGTGTTGAGAGCCAAAGTGAAACCAAGATGGCCGCACAGCTGCATAAGGCCCGTGCCTGTGACCCCGCCCACCTTTTTAAAAGTGGGCGGGGTCACAGTCTGGTGTCGTGGGTTTGAGTGGCACTCAGCTTGGTCTAAGCCAATCGGATCCGTCGGACCCGAGTGACCAACAGCAAAGAACCAGAGCAAAAAGCGACCTCATTTTCGAGGTGAAACGTTACGATTCGGCTTTAAAAATTGTTACGAAGGAAAGGAAAGTGTTACGAAGTGTACATGTCATGACACGACAAACCAAAACAGGCAGCAACCCTATCTTAGTCCATCCCATACAGAGGAAGCTCTCTGTGGCCGCTGGGGTCTCCATGGAGACATCCAATTGAGTTCCAATTGATGAAATAGATCTCTGCAGAACCGATCTCGTCATTTTGTTCAGGAAAAAACATAATTACCCTGAACAAAAAGCATGTTTTTTGCCCCGCACAAAGCATGCTGCTGCCTCACTAGTGAGGAGCTACTGTCTGCTTCCCTGAATCAGGGAACTTTATTGCACACAGTCCTTCATCCCACTAACATGTCTGGACGATCAACGCCATGAACAGATCAGGGCTAGTTAGCTGGTTCGCCTGAAAGAATCTCTCTGTCTCAGTGTGTGTGTGTGTGTGTGTGTGTGTGTGTGTGTGTGTGTGTGTGTCTCTCTCTCTCTCTCTCTCTCTCTCTCTCTCTCTCTCTCTCTCTCTCTCTCTCTCTCTCTCTCTCTCTCTCTCTCTCCTCTTTCTCGCCGCTCTCTCTCCTCTCTCTCTCTCCTCTCTCACACACAACACACAAACACACACACACCACACACACACACACACACACACACACACAACACAACACACACCCACACACACACACCACACACACACACACACACACACACCACACACAACAATACACACACCACCCCCGCCCCCCTTCTGCGGTTGACTTGAACGAAACATCGCTCTGCATCACTGGGTGACAGACCCTGCTTTGTGTGTGTGTGTGTGTTTGTGTGTGTGTGTGTGTGTGTGTGTGTGTGTGTGTGTGTGTGTGTGTGTGTGTGTGTGTGTGTGTGTGTGAGGAGGGTCATGTGGGGTGTCAGCGCTGAGTGATGTTTCAAGGAAAAAGTGACAAAAGAATGAAAAACGGAAAGAAAGAAAGAGGGGGAAAGAAAATGAAACATGGCTGCTGAACAACTGGTCTTTCAACATTAAAGAGAAGCTGCACGTTCAAATTATACAAGACTTGTATGTGTGTATGAATGTGTCTGTGTGTATGCTTGTCTCTGTGTGTGTGTGTATGTGTATGTATATTTGTGTGTGTGTGTGTTTTTGTGTGTACATGTACAGGTGGGTGTCTGTGTATGTGTCCATGAGGCCATGGCATAAGCGTGTGTGTATGTGTGTATGTATGTATACATGTTTGTATGTGTGTGTGTGTGTGTGTGTGGGCTTGTGTGGTTCTGTGTGTGGTTCTGTTTGTGTGTGTGTGTGTGTGTGTGTGTGTGTGTGTGTGTGTGTGTGTGTGTGTGTGTGTGTGTGTGTGTGTGTGTGTGTGTGTGTGTGTGTGTGTGTGTGTG
>OLKM01007872.1:0-10555 GCA_900291075.1 Melanogrammus aeglefinus | reverse complement strand
CAAAATCAATTGATAGAAAATAGATACAATTGGCTAAATTAAAACAACAAATTGATATCATTCACATTGTATCACATTGACAAAAGCTTAACCAGGGGGATAATTGTTCAGTGTTTAGGGTTCCCTGGCTCAGTGAACACAGCCTGGCTATGGGAAGAGACCAATAAACAGCCCTGACTGCCACCCGGAGACCGCGTGAACACTTTCAAGATGGGACGCGTCCCCCTGACACATACCCAGTGTGTGTCCACCGGCCCCCATGTGAAGGACAATGTGGGACAAAATATGGAAATTCAATCGTTAAATGGATACATGCACATTTCAAATAACATTTTGATAAGAATGTTTGATGAATTGGGTGGTTGTCTTTTTATTGAATGTTCTTGTTGGTACAATGTTAAATTGTATATTATGTTGTTGTTGTTGTTGTTGTTGTTGTTGTTGTTTTTGTATGCTTTGGCAAAACAAACATGATGAATTGACAGAGAGATGCGGTACAGCAGAGAGAGAATACAGTGAAGTGAAGAGAGACTGAATAGTGGAGAGAAAGCACATCCTGAGCAGCAGTCAATTCCAAACGTGAGGCACCGGGCGGTTTGGACACCGTCCAGATCCTGTGGTACTTACCCCTCCTCTCCTCATCTCCTCCTCTCCTCTCCCCTACTACTCTCCTTCCCTCTCCTTTTGTCCTCTGCACCCCTCTCCCCTCCTAAGCCCAGTCTTTCCTGTTATTTGACCCTGTCCTGCTCTCCTCCTCTCCTCTCGTCCTGTCTTCTCCTCCTCTCCTATCCTCTCTCCTCCTCCCTTCCCCACCTCCCCTATGAACCTCCTGCACTCTCCTCTCCACCGTTCCTGGTATTTGACCTTGACTGTCCGATTAATCGAGACCTGGCACTATACACACACACACATGCGCAGGCACTCAAACACATACACACACACACACACACACAAACACACATGTACACGCACACAAACACACGTGCACACTGTGCTATACTCGTCAGAAATAATTCATTTCATTAACCTCTCCGTCGCAGCAGAAGTGAGAGTGTTTTAGGGGCGGTTAATCACACCACAGTCTATCTGTGTGTGGTTGTGTTTTGTGTGTCCATCTGTGTGTTGTTGTTGTGTTGTGCTTCATGTGTGTGTATCTGTGTTTGGTTGATGTGTTGTGTGCTGTGGTTGGATCTGTGTGTGGCTGTTATGTTGTGTGTCACGTGTGTATCTGTGTTAATGTGTTTGGTGCTGTCTGTGTATCTGTGTGTGGTTGATTTTGATGTTTTGTGTGTATCTGTTTGTTGTTAATGTGTTTGGTGCTGTCTGTGTATCTGTGTGTGGTTGATTTTGATGTTTTGTGTGTATCTGTTTGTTGTTAATGTGTTTGGTGCTGTCTGTGTATCTGTGTGTGGTTGATTTTGATGTTTTGTGTGTATCTGTTTGTTGTTAATGTGTTTGGTGCTGTCTGTGTATCTGTGTGTGGTTGATGTGTGGTGTTTCATGAGTTAATAACCCTTCAAGCTGGTGGTGGAGGGGAGAGACATCTGGGGGTATTGTGCATCAGTGAATTCCTTTGTTTATCCGAATGACCTCTGGAATGGTCCATTTGGATATTTGTAATCCTATTTATCTATTTCATTATTTATTTGCGTTGTCCGGATGTCATCACGTGACACTTTGTGCGACACACTCACCTTCCACCTGGGATTATTCTGGATGATGTCATCGCTGGGACAGAGGGACGGGGGGAGGGATAGAGGTATGACGGGGGAGAGGTAAGGGGCCAAAGGAGAGGAGATGAGGAAGGGAGAGGGGGGAGAAGAGGAGGAGAGGAGGAGAGGAAAGGATCGCAGCATGGTGCACCGAGGGCGATGGACAGAATAGGAAGTAGGATGAATGAGAGACGAGGAGTAAAGGTGAGAAAGAGAGACGGGGGGAGGGGGCGTGAGAGGGGGTGATGGATAAGGAATAACAAAAGATGGAGGGAGAGTGTGTGTGAGAGCGAGAGAGAAGGAAAGGGAGAGAGATAGGGTTAAGTACATGGAAAGGCTGCATATCGTCGTGTTGGAGATAGAACGAGAAAGACAGAGAGAGAGAGAGAGAGAGAGAGAGAGAGAGAGAGAGAGAGAGAGAGAGAGAGAGAGAGAGAGAGAGAGAGAGAGAGAGAGAGAGAGAGAGAGAGAGAGAGAGAGAGAGAGAGAGAGAGAGAGAGAGAGAGAGAGGGGAGAGGGAGAGAGGAGAGAGAGAGAGAGAGAGAGGGAGGGGAGGTGAGGTGAGGGAGGCAGAGCTATAGAGAGAGAGAGCGAGGTTGAGATGTATACAGAGAGGTAGAGAGACAGAGGGAGAGAGTGAGCGAGGCATGGGTATAGAGAGAGTGAAAGAGGTAGAGAGACAGTAGGCTCCAGGTTGTGTGGACAGGCCTGTCGTCTCAGGTGATTTATTAAAGAGAGGCGTAGCAGGGAGTGGAGCGGGCAAGCTCTGATTAACCATGGAGAGAGAGGACATGATCCACTCTATTGTTCATCCTCCGAGAGAGAGACAGAGAGACAGAGACAGAGAGATGGAAGATGAAAAGTACAATCATTTGTGGTTTGCGGTTGCATTTCATATACAGAGTTTGTATGGATGACAAGTGAGAGTATGAGTGTCTGTGGACACCTTCTTGATGTCAGCATCTCTTACATAAAACACTAGCATGTAAAATGCAGACCGTGTGTGAGGACACAATACACACACAAACACTTAAAAAAAACACTACACAGCATTCCTGTCCCTACTGCCACAGTAGGACGGTGACATCATCGTCCTCATCATTCTCATGTCTCTCAGCTCCGTGATGACATCACAGCTCTCAGGTTTTATCGTCTAAGCCGGCGTCTCCACAACCCGTTGGTCCGTGACACCTTTTTCAGGGCTTAAAATCCATCTTCAACAGACCCACGTCAATCACGTCCGCCGTTGCATCATTACTAATTACAGAGCCTAGTAGCCTTTGGGCTAGTCGAGCTACTGGCCGAGATTTTTGAAATTCTAACCGATATGTAACCTGTGTGAAAATACAAAACCATAAAAGTTATTTTTATGAAATAAGTAAATAATTAAGATTATGGTGATAATCGTAATAAATACGAATACACTTACAGAAATTATACATGATACATTCATAATTACACATTATTTATTAACAATAGTGTTACTTTTCCTCGCTCTCTCCATTTTTTATTTATTTTATTGGTTTAGTTCAGGGACATTGCACACTAATCAACATTCAAAATGTAAGTGAGCCAGAGTTAGCCTGAGAGGCTAGTTTTCGTCTGTTGTCCCCTGCCAGATATTCAAAAGGCAACCTAAAATTACAGAAATAAAATGCATATAAACAAAGATTAAAAAACAACATAGTAGTAAGAATGAATTGACAGACAATGGCAAACCAACAATAAAATAAGCAGACAATAAAACACAGTGTACATTAAACATTATAGGAAAGTGCACAAAACAGTAGATTAGAGCAGGAAAAATGCACCTACAAAAAACACATTCAGCAGCATAGAACACAAACATGCAGAACAAACATATATAGCAGCATAAAGCACAAACATGCAGCACAGACATACATCAGCCTAAAGCATAAACATGCAGCACAAACATATACAGCAGCATAAAAACACAAACATGCAGCACAATTAACTTAGAACATGACCTGCACAGGACAGGAGCACACAAGAGACAAGCAAGCAGGACACAGCATTTACCAAGAAGTCGGCAGGAGAAGCAATTGCAGTCCTAGTGTCTGTACATTAATTGGTGACCATTAAGCTATATTTTCAGCGCTGTCCTGAAAAGGGACGGTAAGAACTATTTCTCTAAAATGAGATGGTAGTGAGTTCCATTCCTGCGACGCTGTAACTGAGAACACTGAGGGGCTAAATGCACTTTTTCTTAAGGGTACTACACAGTCTCCCCGGGACGAGCCGGGTTGTCCGGTTTGTATTTGACCTCTGAGTGATAAACTGTTGAAGTGGTGGGGGGGCTTTGTTGTGCAAAATTTTAAAAAAATAAGGCAAAAGATTTGCATACGTTTATTTAGGTTTCCCAGCTCAGAAGTTTTATACTTTCTTAAAATTAGGACAATGGTGGTAGGTGTTTGACTTCCGGTCCAGGACTTTCAGGGTTCGTTTATACAGTGTTTCAAGTGGTTTAAGTGCTGTCTTATTGGCTTGTGCGAAGCTGGTCAAACAGTATGTGAAATGTGACATTATCATGGCATGCATATAAATCTTTGCTGCATCAGTTGTCATTGAATTTCTAATAAAGCGAAAATTCGATAAGTTAAACTTAACCCTGTGACCAACTTTTTTTACATGAGATTTGAATGACAGTTGAGAGTCGATTAGGAGGCCAAGGTACTTGAACTCAGAGACAACTTGTAATTTTACTCCTGACAGCATTATGGCTGGGTCTGGAGTGCTACATTGCTTTTTGGAAAAAAACATGCAGACTGTTTTTGATGTATTTAGCTGAAGGCATGATTGAATTAGCCAAGTTGAGATGCGGTTCAATGCATTGGTGAGTGTTGCTGCAGCCTGAAGTTTATTGCTGCCATGTGTAAAAATCACAGCGTCATCAGCATAAAGCTGTATCTCTACATCAGAGCACACAGAGGGCAAGTCATTTATATAAAGACTGAACAGAAGTGGACCTAGTATTGACCCTTGTGGGACACCAGTTAGTGTATCCAGCGCAGAAGATTTTTGATTGCTGACATTCACACACTGGATTCTGTTCATTAAATATGATTCTGACCACCTTGAGGCGTTATTGGAGAAATTGAATGAGGGAGAGTTTGGAAATGAGTACGTTTGATTTACTGTGTCAAAAGCTTTTCTAAGGTCTAAGAATACAGCCCCAACAGTACCTCCCTTGTCCATCATAGACTTAACCTTTTCAATTAAGAGGCAGTTGGCAGTGTCTGTAGAATGATTGGCTCTAAAACCAAATTGCATGGGATGCAGTGAAAAGGGGCTGTTGTTTAAATGGGAAATGAGTTGTTCTGCTACCCACTTCTCTGCGACCTTGGACACCACGGGCAAGATACTGATTGGCCTGTAATTACAAATAGCCTGAGAATCGCCTGACTTAAAAATAGGTGATACAACGGCTGTCTTCCAAACCTTTGGGAATACCCCTTGTGAGATTGACAGATTGATGATCTGTGTAATGGGGGGTGCCAATACATCTTTAAGATGTTTGAGCATGGCTGAGTCCATACCATAAACATCTTTTGTTGTGGAGGGTTTGAGGGAATTTACGAGCATTTGAACTTTACTGTCTGTGATGCAATTGATGTTAAAAACGGGCAAAGTAATATTAATTGGTATGAGATTCACACAAGTGTGAGGGAAACATTGTGTAATCTCAGCGACAGAATCAATAAAGTATTCATTGAATACTTTAGCCAAATCTGCTGGATCTTGCAACAGGTTACCATTGTCTTTTAGTTCTAATTGCCTGCTGCGCCTTCGATTATCCGACCCCATGAGCTTCTGGATCTGGGTCCAAATTAATTTTGTATTGCCTTTCGCCTCATTAATGATACTTATAAAGAAATTTGCTTTGGCTTTCCTCACCTCTCTAGTGGACTTATTCCGTAAAGTAACAAATATGCGTTTGTCATTCACCCGATTTGACATTAACGACCTTTTGAGCGCAAGATCCCTATCCTTCATTAATTTCAGTACTTCAGAATTCAACCATGGTAGTAACCTCTTTTGATTTTTTTTGCCTTTGACTTTTTTTGTGAAATGATGTACTATGCTCTCAATTTCATTTGTGAATATACTACAATCTTCTTCCACATTTAGCCCTGGCATTAAGTTAGTCCAATTAGTTTGATGTACAGCACTTTTAAAATTATATAGCTCATTTTTAGGGATCCTGAATTGCTCAAACCGTGTACCACCACTTTGGAACCGTTTCTTTGTGAGTTTTCTAGATATTAGGGTAAGATTGTGGTCCGAGAGTCCAGTAATGAAGTTAAATGACTTAATTACTCTTTCAGGTCTGTTACAAAAGATAAGGTCAATCTGGGTTTTCGAAGAAGTTGTTATTCTGGTAGGCCCTTTAACCAATTGCGTTAGATCAAAATGGTCTGTAGTTTGTTTGAGGGCCTTCCTATTTTTCTTATCTTCCCAGTTGATATTGAAATCACCCATCAGTATGAGCTCTTTCCTTGAATCACATTCTTTTAGCAAGATTTTCAGATGTTCATAGAATCCAGTGTTGGAGGAGGGTGGGCGGTACAAAGCAACAAGGACAAAGGACATTTGAGGTGAAAGAGTTACAGTTACACCAATGCATTCCAGATCATTGTCAGATGACCATTTAATTTGACTACACTGATAGATGTCTTTAATGTAAATCATCACCCCACCTCCTTTCCCATAGGACCTATCGCGTCTGAATAGCTTATAGCCTGGTACACATGTTGCAGCAGATGGTGAGTTGCTATGAAGCCATGTTTCTGACAGACATAAAAAATCCAAGTTTGACTCTGTGAGAATATGATGGACTTGGTCAATTTTGGAGATCAAACTGCGGATATTCAAATGCCCCCCTAGAAGACCTCTAGGCTTGGATTGTGGGTCCCAAATAACTTTAGACTGGTTTAGAGTTTTGAAAATATTTAATTTGCGGTGCTTTTTAAAGACCGGCCCCTATCACTGCAAAAGAAATGCACCACTTGGAAATAGTGTAATACAAGCATCAAGGAGAAAACTCGAACAAAGCAGCCTTTTACACTTAGTAAACAGGCAAATTTGTGATATGACGATTGTAATCATGCAAAAAAAAACAACTGCATCACCTCTCGGACGTCCACCAATTCTGGTTCCACCAATCCCCAACGAGTGTGTCTCATAGGATGAAACACGGATTATGGGTTGGGCCTATATAAAGTAGCCTAACGTTACTCGTTTTTTCAGTGGCCGTTTTAGGCACGGGCGAAGCAGGCAGCCGCCCGGGGCAGCATTATTTTATGAGACATGGGGGGCGGCACCAGCACAAAAAAATCATCTGCGCCACGAAGCGGTTTTCTCTGATCCATCTCATATCCATGTGTGGGGAATTGGCATATTGGCGCCCCCTGGCGCCTTCTCAGCAGGTGCCCCTGCTGAGAAGGGGGCGCAGAAACCGTGCGCAGAAACTGGTGGAGGGGAAGAGAGGGGGGCGCGGGGGAAAGTTCACCTCTGCGTCTTCCCAAATGGGGGGGGACGGGGGACAGGGAAGAGATTGGTATTGGTGGGGGAAAAGGGGGGGGGGGGGATAAACTGTTAGCGCGGATTGAAATTCTTATTGAAGACCTTCAGGTTTATGCTATAAACATGCGGAGTAACGCGCCCTGCCTCAACATTGCATGAGGGTTAGCAGCTAGAATCGCCGCCCAACATCATACAAAAATTTATGTCAACAGATCAAAAATAGTCGGAAAGCCTATAGATAGGCTACTTTATTGTCTGTTGGCAGGTAGGTTTATTTCTTCTGCCTACCTTTCACAGCGGAATAACAATTCTAAGGAATGAAACGAACGTTCAGACATTTATTGGGAAAAACTGTGCACAACATGCTGCTTTCCGTGAGAGTCAGGTACCAAGGGAAGAGAAAGGGAACATCTATAAAAGGTATCATCAGTCACACGTGAATCCATGCCATATTTGGCGCAACAGCGCCTCCTCCCGGACAAATACAGCTACATGCATTCTCTACTCTTATGTGGAATTAGTGGGCCAGAGTCAGTCACACCTCGATTTTCTTGCAATTGAGAAATAAAAGGTTCTCCTTCTCTCATATTGTTATGATGAAACATGGCTGTTTGCCTCCCCGTTTTTTTAAAACATTCTCTTTAACTTGTGGAACTTGTGTCTTCTACAGGAGCATCGTGTCACAATCTTTTGTGAATGGAATTTTCACTTTCGGAACAACCCTTAGCCCTCTATAGGGTCGGATTTATCTCAAACCCTTAACACACTTGTGGTTCCACTTTACCTTTCACAATAGAGGGTGAAAGCTAGGAGACAACCTCAAATATGTTCAAGCATGCAGGTAAACTACATGGAATTACAGCTATAGAAAACCATGCATGCCTGTTTTTTTTCAACAAAGTAGGCTGCCGTTGTTTTAGTCAATAGGAGGCGGGCATTGTCTGGAAAACGAAACAGAAAGCAAACCCAAGGGGTTTTCGCACCCTTTGGCAAAAGAAAGCTTACATACGATCTGTAATGCTGCGTATTTTGAATGTTGAGCAATGGCAGGGAAAACTCTTATTTGGAGGGTTTAACTACCGACTTGGACGATCAAATCAAATCAAAGTTATCATCGTACTTCCAAATCAAGAGGCGATCTGGAGGAGGCGGGATATCAGAACTCTACGCAGATCCAACCGATAAAAGAAGAGTTGTACTGGTCTATGTCGATGACAAGGGTAGGAACTTTAAATTACGAGTTTTAACATTTAGCCTCCACTGGATTGCTGGTAATTATGTTTATTATTCCTTTCCTAGATCGAAACGAAGTTTTGTCGAGAAAGACTCATCAAATTGATCTCAAAGGGTCACTGGGGGTAGTAACACTGCAAGTTACATTGCCAGAGGATGTGAAGTCAGAGGTAAATCACAAATATCACCACATTGTTAAGATAGGACATGCGATGCGTCAAAAGTCCAGTAGCGTCCAGCTGCAGGTCCCAAATAACTTTAGACTGGGGGGACTAAAGGGGGGGACATGCATATTAGGAACACAAGCCAATAACGATAATACATACAATACTGATGCAAGATAGGGCCCTCAATCTCTTTGAATCCCTTATTTCAATACCCTAAACCTAACCCTCAACCGAACCACTACCTATCCCTAACCTTAACCACTGCTACCCTAACCCTGCTGCGCTAGCTTGTTAGTTCTTGATTTTGGATGTTTCATATTCTTTCCGTTACATCGTAAAAATTTATCATTTACCAAGGTACATGGAAAATAATTCATCATGAAAAATGTCCCACTATATCGATGTTTAAAACGGGACATAATTTACTCAAATCATCGCTGGTATAAAATCATGGACCTATCACGCAGTTGACCAGTTAGACGTGGATGTCCATGTCCTACAGGCTGCAGCCAGCCATTATATTCTCTGGAGATGAATGGAGGAGTGGCCTCGCTGCCGTTTGATTGACAGCGATTTTGAACTATAAAACGTTGCCGGACCTCTCCTTAGTTCTCAGTCCCATCGTGGATTTTGCAAGCGAGTCGAAAGACAGACTGCAACCTATTCCTTGATATTAGCTTGCCGAAATTTCCAGACAACTTGCATCGTACATTTCATACACTTATACACACAATTCCTTGTTTCAGTTTAATAGAATTCCCACATTTCCTTCAGAGTTTAACATAATTTTGGTAGTTGGCCATCACTTTGATTCAGGGAGCCTGAGGTCTGAACTTCAAGTCCTGTATTCAGATCAGGACTTGGAGGGTGACAGGGGAAAGCTGTGTGATATCTTGATGTCAGATGAATTATGAATTAGAGTGTTTTCAATAAATTAATAAATGATTGAGATTTATGTGGTTGAATGTTTTTATTAATAAAGTAAAGTCATTACTTAATCAACCAGCACCTATTTTATCTTTTGTTCATCGATACAGTGAGCTCAGGTGCCCGCGCAGAGGCATCTGAGCTGAAAAGACATCCTAGCCAAAAAAGAAGAAGCTCATTCTATTTATAAGTAGGATAATAGTTTTCCCTTTGCTGGGACTCACGGTGGAATCAAAGTTTAGAACATTTCAGACATCACTTTCTTCTCCAAGTAAGTGACCAGAACAGGTGTCAGACGTGGAGGTCGGCCTGAGCCTTGGAGATCTATAGCTAGATCCTTTCTCCGAATTATGTGCTGTTTTAGATTGATTTACAACATAGCTGGGTCCTTCACTGCATCACCGTGCGGCGGTACCATATCATGCCTGCTTATAATAAACATGTGCCCTCCTTTTACAGCCTGTGTTATTCTTCTGAAGCAGGAAGTTTCATTTTTACTCCCTGTTTTCACATTGACATAGAGATTCAAATAGCATATGACTAAAGGACCTTCAGACCTTCGTCTGCGATGAAGGAGGCCAAATGAAGACTCGGCACTATTGCGCTGTCACCCAGTGGGCGACGCGGGAGTCCCTAGAGATTTCTACTTAACAGTTGTATCAAAGATCCTGCTTACTTAAAAAACATGGGAAAAATACACCATGGACCTCCAAACGTCAATAAAGCAGATTAATCAAATTATCTAAACAAGCACGTGTATTACTAGTATCGGATTATCATGACAGTCATCTGATCGCATTGCAGATCTAAGAGTTCATACTTAATAAACTTAACGGTGCAAGAAGAAGACAATCTGCTTTCTCAACGGGAGGCTTGATTTCCCTTTATGATTCATGATGAGGTCATGTCTTGAAGACCTACTCAGGGATCATGCAACATAGAATAAGAAAAGTTAGAATTACTTTATTGTCC
>OLKM01007871.1:5000-10558 GCA_900291075.1 Melanogrammus aeglefinus | reverse complement strand
CAGTCCGAACGGGACCTCACCACACGCGACTAAGTGGTCCAGCAGGTGGCCCCCGGTCTGGTAGTCCCCCCTAGCAACCAGACCAACGGGTCCACGCGCCCCCTTAAGCCGAAACGGGACCTCACACACGGGACAAGTGGCCAGCAGGTGGCCCCCGCGTCTGGTAGTCCCCCCTAGTCAACCAGACCAAGGGTCCACGCGCCCCCTTAAGCCGAAACGGGACCTCACACACGGACTAAGTGGTCCAGCAGGTGGCCCCCGGTCTGGTAGTCCCCCCTAGCAACCAGACCAACGGGTCCACGCGCCCCCTTAGCCGAAAAACGGGACCTCACCACACGGACTAAGTGTCCAGCAGGTGGCCCCCGTCTGGTAGTCCCCCTAGAACCAGACCAACGGGTCCACGGCCCCTGAGTTCCGAAACGGGACCTCACACACGACTAAGGGGTGCAGCAGGCACCCCTCGTCTGGGGTCATGAAAGGCCCCCAGGCGGGGCGGGATCACATGGCGTCTGATCCGAAACGGAGACCCTGTAGTCGGACAAAGTAGTGCAGGCAGGTGGCCTCAGTCCTGGAGTCTAACCTGGGCTTCCAGCACTAGGGGGTCTACTCGTCCATGAGTCCGAAACGCAACACCTACTCGGACAATTGTTATGGCAGCAGTGGCCTCAGTTCTGGAGGTCTAACCTGGGAAATCCAGACTAGGGTTTCTTACTCGTCCCCTGAGCCGATAACCGAAGGACCCTACTCGGACAAGTTAGTGCAGCAGGTGGCCTGCAGTTCCTGGAGTCTAACCTTGGGCTCCAGACTAGGGTCTACTCGTCCCCTGAGGCCGCAAACGAGACCCCTACTGCGGACAAGTGAGTTGCAGCCAGGTTGCCTCAGTCCTGGACGTCTTAACCTGGGCTCCAGGACTAGGGGGTCTACTCTGTCCCCGAGGCCGAAACGAGACCCCTACTCGACATTAGTGCAGCAGGTGGCCTCAGTCCTGGAGGTCTAACTGGGCTCCAGTAACTAGGCGGGGTCTACTCGTCCCCTGAGGCCGAAACGAGACCCCTAGTCGGACCAAAGTAGTGCAGCAGTGGCCTCAGTCCTGGAGTCTAACCTGGGCTCCAGACTAGGGCGTCTACTCTTCCCTGTGGCCGAAACGAGACCCTAGTCGCACAAAGTAGTGCAGCAGGTGGCCTCAGTTCCTTGGCAGGTCTAACCTGGGCTCCAGACTAGGGGTCTAATCTCGTCCCCTGAGCCGAACGAACCCCTCTCGGCAAGCTTAGTTCAGCAGGTGGCCTCAGTCTGGAGGTCTCACCTGGGCTCCAGACTAGGGGGTCTACTCGTCCCCTGAGGCCGAAACGAGACCCTACTCGGACAAGTTGGATGCAGCCAGGTGGTGCCTCAGTCCTGGAGGTCTAACCTGGGCTCCAGACTCAGGGGCCTACACTCTAAGGGTCCGAGTCCGAAAAGAGTCCCTATTCGGACCAAGTGTGCAGCAGGTGGCCTCAGTACCTGGAGGGTCCTACTGAGCTCCATAAGAGGGCTACACTCGGGGTTCCCAGGCCGAGACGGAACCCTAGTTCGGACAGAGCTGCTGAACGAGTCGCTGTTTGGCCTGGGATGTCACGAAATCCAAGCGTTTTTTTGGCAGTCATTTGAGTTTTTAGAGTACCATGGGTCCATTCTTAGAGTACCAGGGTCATTTTTAGAGTACCATGGTTCTGTTTTAGAGTACCAGGGGAACAAATCCTATCCCAGTGGTAACGAACGCAGAAAATATACAGTCCGCTCACTGTAATTTTATGGCGCTTCGTTAGATGGCGTTTTGATACTGTCTAGAAGGACACGCCCCATCCATATTATAGCGTCGGGCCAGTAGGTGCGCGGTCAAAGGTGGCCATGTTCCCAGCCCCCTGCAGGGATGACCCGCAGTGTGTCCGGATACTTGGCGAGCGCCCGACGGAAATGGTAATAGCGGTTCGCCCTCAGTAGGCCCCAATGTGCTTGTTTCCACAGACGGGTGCTCATCACACTGCGTTCCCGAAACTGGTGCCTTTCGCCTCTGGTTGATGGTGCCGCCAGCAAGCGAGTAGCCGAGTGCCCCGTCTGTTGCGTGACATAGGTGTCCTACAAGAGCATGCAGCGGTCCTGAGAGGTCGACCCGAACACGGCGGGTGCGATCCGACTAACCCCTCGCGCCGTCTCCGAACGGCCGCCTGCGCGCTCGTGACGATTTCTCTCGAAAAACCCCGCTGCGAGGGGGCGCACCGCTATGAACGATTGCACAGCGCCCACCTCCGAGTGTCGAGTGCCCAGCCGGAGTGGTGGTTGCGGTTATTCTCCTGATCCAGCGCGGTGACGGGGGTTTCAGCCACCATACACGGTTGCGGCCCGCCTCGCACGCACGACGCACCAACAGCTGCACAGCTCCCCGTCTCGCTACGGGCCGTGGTTGTTGGTCGTTAGGTGCGGTTTTGACGTCCCCATCCAAAAGGCGTCCCACGGAAATCCCTGGTTGATCCTGCCAGTAGGCATATGCTTGTCTCAAAGTTTAGGCCATGCATGTATAAGTCCACACGGCTGGAAAAGTGAAACTGCGAATGGCCTCATTAAATCAGTTATGGTTCCTTTGATCGCTCACCCGTTACTTGGATAACTGTGGCAATTCTAGAGCTAATACATGCCAAAACGAGCGCTGACCTCCGGGGATGCGTGCATTTATCAGACCTTAACACCGCGCGGCGGGCGTCGCCGCGTGGCGCCCCCGGCCTGTTTGTGATTTGTGGTGACTCTAGATAACCTTGGGGGACGATCGCTCGCCCTCGCGGGCGGCGACGACTCATTCGAATGTCTGCCCTATCAACTTTCGATGTGTACTCTATGTGTCCTACCATGGTGACCACGGGTAACGGGGGAATCAGGGTTCGATTCCGGAGAGGGAGCCTGAGAAATGGCTACCACATCCAAGGAAAGGCACAGCAGGCGCGCAAAATTACCCATTCACGACTCGTGGAGGTAGTGACGAAAAATAACATAATACAGGACTCTTTCGAGGCCCTGTAATTGGAATGAGTGTACTTTTAAATCCTTTGGCCAGTACAAATTGGGAGGGCAAGTCTGGTGCCAGCAGCCGGCGGTAATTCCGGCTCCAATAGCGTATCTTAAAGTTGCTGCCAGTTAAAAAGCTCGTAGTTGGGATCTCGGGGCCGGGCTGACGGTCCGCGAAAGGCGTGCCACCGACTGTCCCGGCCCCTGCCCTCGGCGCCCCCTCGATGCTCTTGGTTGAGTGTCTTGCGGGTGTTCGAAGCGTTTTACTTTGAAAAAATTTAGAGTGTTCAAGGCAGCCCAGTTGCACGAATACTGCAGCTAGGATAATGGAATGGGACTCCGGTTCTATTTTTGTGGGTTTTCTCAATGGACTGGGGCATGATTAAAGGGACGGCCGGTGTGCATTCGTATTGCGCCGCTAGAGGTTGAAATTCTTGGACCGGCGCAAGACGGACGAAAGCGAAAGCATTTGCCAAGAATGTTTTCATTAATCAAGAACGAAAGTCGGAGGTTCGAAGACGATCAGATACCGTCGTAGTTCCGACCATAAACGATGCGACTAGCGATCCGGCGGCGTTATTCCCATGACCCGCGGGGAGCTACCGGGGAACCAAAGTCTTTGGGGGTTCCGGGGGGAGTATGGTTGCAAAGCTGAAACTTAAAGGAATTGACGGAGGGCACCCAGGCACGTGTGGAGCCTGCGGCTTAATTTGACTCCAACACGGGAAACCTCACCCGGCCCGGACACGGAAAGGATTGACAGATTGATAGCTCTTTCTCGATACTGTGGGTGGTGGTGCATGGCCGTTCGTAGTTGGTGGAGCGATTTGTCTGGTTAATTCCGGACAACGAACGAGACTCTGGCAAGTCTAAATAGTTTACGCGGCCCTCCGTGCGGTTCGAGCCGTCCAGAACTTCTTAGAGGGGACAAGTGGCGTTACAGCCACACGAGATTGAGCATATAACAGGTCTGTGATGCCTTAGATGTCCGGGGCTGCACGCGCGCCACACTGAGCGGATCAGCGTGTGGCCTGCCCTTCGCCGACAGGCGTGTGGTAACCCGCTGAACCCCGCTCGTGATGGGAATGGGGGATTGCAACTATTTCCCATGAACGAGGAATTTCCAGTAAGCACGGGTCACAAGCTCGTGTTGATTAAGTCCCTGCCCTTTGTACACACCGCCGTCGCTACTACGGATTGGATGGCTTAGTGAGGTCCTCGGATCGGCCCGCCGGAGTCTTCACGGCTCTGGCGCGCGTGCGAAGAAGACGATCAAACTTGACTATCTAGAGGAAGTAAAAGTCGTAACAAGGTTTCCGTAGGTGAACCTGCGGAAGGATCATTAACGTGATATTGCCCACCCCGAGCGAACTCAACCACAACCCCGAGGGTCGAGAAAAGGTTGACGGGTCCCCCCCGAAGGACCACCGCTCTCCCGAGGAAAACAACTCAACCCCCCCACCCATGCGAGCGAAGGTTGGGAGGGGCGCGAGCACCCGACGGTGACGCACGCCCACACAAAGACGGGACAAGCACAAGCCCACCCCGGAACGCGACAGGTCGGCGCGGAGGTCTCTGAGGTCTGACAGAGCACGCGTCGCAGGCGTCCGGGTGGAGGCCCTAACTCACACGGGCGTGTGTATCGGAAGACCGGGCGTCGCCCCCGCCTTTGCTCGTCAAACTATCCAGCGCAGCTCGGCCTCGCCCTGGCCGGTGCAACGCGCGCCCCGCGGGTACCCTGACGCATCTCCCGCCTGTACACGCAGGTGGGGAGAGGGTTCCAAAGACCGTGTCGGGTCGCTTCGGCGGTTCGGCGCGGCGCCCGTGGGTCAGTCCGCCCAAGTCAAACCCTCGAGTCTTGAAACTTTGTCTCTTGTGTGGAAAAAAGAAATGAATAAATACAACTCTTAGCGGTGGATCACTCGGCTCGTGCGTCGATGAAGAACGCAGCTAGCTGCGAGAACTAATGTGAATTGCAGGACACATTTGATCATCGATACTTCGAACGCACCTTGCGGCGCCCGGGTTCCTCCGGGGCTACGCCTGTCTGAGGAGTCGCGTTGGCAATCAATCGGAACCAAGGGACGGTCCCTCGGGGCCCCTCTTTTCTTCCGCGGTTGGGGCGTCGCAGGCCTTTGCGCAGGCCTTCGTCCCCCTAAGTGCAGACGTCCGTGATCGGACCGTTGTGTGAAGTTCAAGGCGACCCGCAGCCCCGTCGCGGTCCGTCCCGCCCCCCTTCTCCGAACCCCCCCCGGTCTCCTCCGCGCGCCTCCGCCTCCCGGTCCGGGCCGCGCCTTCCGGGCGTCGCGGCCGGGGCGTCGTCGCGGCCAGGAAACCCCTTCCCGTCCCGGGTTGTGTTCCTCGCATGGCACTCGTCAGGACGCGGCAGCCGGTGGATGACCCTCGGGGTTACCCAAAAAAGCTGTCCGCGCGTTTTCCGGCGCGTTTCGGTCTGAGGCCATCAGCCGCGGTGTCTCGGTGCAGGGCGCGAACCGGTGCCTGGGGGCTATTCGGAGGCCAAC
>OLKM01007870.1:0-10559 GCA_900291075.1 Melanogrammus aeglefinus | reverse complement strand
AGTTGGTATAACTGAGATGGGGCGTTTTGAAGGCAAAAAAGCTGTCATGGAGCAGCTGTATCTGACACGCGCATGCGCAAAAAATAGTAGCGCGGTAGCGCCGCAGAGAAATGCGGCGCTAGCTAGCCTAGTCGTTTTTTTGTGTTTAAAAAACACATCGGCAGAGCGCCTACTGATCTGAGACGTGTCAGTGAGTTACGTGTAAATGCTGTCGGAAACCAGCTGTGGTCCTGTGATTGAGGTGCAAGAGGGTGAGTTGTGGGAGCTGACGAGAGATCGGGCCGACAACCGCTTGTTACAATTTTTCTCATTGGAAAAACTAAACAAACTGCATTAGATGATGTTCTCAAGTAAAAAAATAAGTGAAATACGTAATAACAATTCGGTTTTAGTAATCAACCGCTTGTTGGATCAATGTACTCTGGACAACGTGATCACTTACAAAGCTGTTCCACTAAACCATATTAGTATTTTTTTTAAAATATAATGCCACCCTACGGCGATGTAATTGACACCTTCAGCATACCACAGTAAAAGTCACCGCATCGCACTGATAGAACGATGTTCTCCTTCGCGTCGCTGGCCAACGAGTCGAACGTCTCGCACATGGCGGCCATCTTGCACAGGCCGCTCACTCCCCTATAACATTGTGTTGGTAAGGAGTAAATGTACTTTTATATATAACCATAACTGCTCAATTTTCAAAATAGCATTTTAATCGATTGGTTCGTTGAAAACGTCAGAGATGTAGTTTACACATAGTTTATGAATAATCCATTTATGTCCTTAAATAGAGTAAGTTCTACAAAATATGTTAGATTACAATGATTACATAGGCTATAAGGCTGCATGTTGAATCCCCACCCTGTACACCATTGCATTTATAAACAGCGGCATACTATGAATACATTGAGGCCTTGAGACAAATCAATACACAGTAGTCCTTTTTCCAATTTTGAATAAATGATATATTGTTTGAGTGGGAGAGGCTACGCAAGAGTGAGTTTTACCCACCGTGAATTTCAGAAGATAGTTTACAGCCACCTCTCAATAAATCGTAGATGGCACTCAATAATATAAGTAAATACAAATGCACTGTAGAAGTACCACCAATTGGGTAAACATTAACAGTGACGCTTCAGCATGTCATCGAACTATGTTCTGAATGTCTTTTTAAACAAGTGCATAGATCACAGTCAACCTTACTGCGATCAACAGAATAGAATAGTTATCCCAGCCTCTTATTTTACCATTTAGACCCTACTTACAGCGGAAATGGTAGTAAACCATCCTGAAACACATTGTTTACAACTATTACTTCATTTAAGATATGTTAAAGGTACTTTTCCAAATAGTGTTTAGAAGAACTTACCCTAAATCAGAATGTTTGAACAAGGTGTTAGCGAAGCATGATGATCTTTTAAAAAAATATGGTCCTCATCCAGCCGTCACAGCCCACTTAAGGCCTCAGTCAGCCATTCAGAGTTCACCAGGTTGTACGCGTCAACCTGCCACAAGCTAAGTGGAATTACACAATTCTTTTTCATGCGCAAGTGAAGTGTAATGTTAGCGAGAGTGTTAGAACACAGATAGAGACATAGGCGCACACAGAAGAGCACACCCAGTCAAAAATTTGACGAAGTCAATTTTCAACAAAAACTCTGCAACCACAGCACGCATCACGAAACAATACATTAAATTAAATTTGATAAATTTTGCTTGAGGGCCAAAACAACTTATACATGGCTCATGGTCTCAGTCCAGTGTCGGAGATAAGATTGCTCCCTCAGGGATTAGGGAATTATGTGTGCAAAGTAGAGCAGGTTGTGGGTCGCTAAGGTCCTGTGCGGGCCAGGAAGTCCGGGGCAAGGGGACAGAACAAGAGATGGTAGGTAGTTGTAGGGATGGGATTTCAGGTGCGATGAAGTCAGATGGGACATCAAAATAAGGATGGCTGCAGGATGGTAAAGGTTTAACCCTTAACAAGTAGGTAATGAGGGAAGAAAGAGAAATAGAGTGGATTAGTATATAAGGTCATATGGTAGTATTAATAAATACACTACAGCAAACACAAACACAAGAACATGACTGGGCCCTGTTTCCCCGATAACGATGGATCTTCGCTCGTAAGATCAGTCTATTGAAGGATCTTCGAATCAATCGGAGATTTCTTTGGAGCGTTTCCCGAAACTCCTCTTAACAGACGCGCTGTCGCTGCACTCACGCCGTTCGTCAGGATTGTACCTGCCACTGGTGACAGGTGCTGAAACGGGCTATGACGCAGGGAGAGACGCAGGAAATGTGGCACGGAAAAATGTGGTTAAAAAGGTTAAATATCTGGTCCATTAAGGCCAAACCGCAGAGTAGCCCTAGAAAAGAATAGAGGCAATATATGAATGCTAAAGGATATTACATACGAATGTGATAGGCCTAGGCCGACATATACTGTCTATCAGTCTAATCCTGAACTGCACTGTGCATACGATTTTTCAATGGGATTTCCCCCTCTGAAATCCATTCGCAATCCATATTACAAAATCCAAAATAAGTTATGAAACTACATTTATCTTAATGTGCTGAGTGATTCCGAAACAGTGGATACTTAGCGCAGCAAGAGAGTGCCGACTTTATCCTGATTCCGCGAGAGGCTTAAGGTTTAATTGATTGGCTCTCTAGGGTGATAGCATGAAATTTGTAGACAATAAAAAAATGCAAAGTTCCATTTCATTCGATGATATTCAAAGACGGCTATTGTGCTTGAGCACAGGTATTTAGGAGAGCTTGCGGTGAAGTAGGCACTATTTGGCGTGTCGAGTTAATGTTGCGCATATATCCGTATGTGGACGTCAAATATGGGCTATTATGACATGGCTCTTCCCATCGCCGTGGAACTGCTATTCACTTCATGGCCTTCACAACAGAACAGGCCACTCTTCGTTATAAGCAACGTCAACGTCTCTTGGCTAACTATTTCTTGCTGATCAAACACTACGTACGGTAACAAATAAATTGTAAAAAGACGCCTGTGAAGTTATCTTTCGTTTGCAAGTAGCCGCTCATTATCGAAATAAGCCCTTCAGGCGTCGAAGCGCCTCCAGTGTCCCGTCCCGGATGTCCGGTTCGCCCTGTCTGGGATATGTTTCCGATAATGACCGGTGGAGCTCGTTCGCGTATTATTATCCTACTTAACGTCAAATATTACTTCTGCATGTGGAGAGGGATAAATATGGCTTATTATAATTACATATTATCTGCTGTATTTTCAGAGCCCACAGATATTTGAGTTTGCTGCTTTCATGGACCAACGTCTCTATGGGACTCGCTGGCTCCACCTTACTCAAAACCCCCTGGCCTATAGGTCTTCCTCTCACTCGCCACACCTCTCCCGGCTCGCTATGCCTGGCACACCCATAGGCGGATGTTGCCTTTTCGAGGCTCCGAAGGACTATTCTCATCCGCCGCGTATTCTGGTCCATCCAGACACCTCCAGGGCTGTTCATCGTGAAGTCGATGGCCTCTGACACTGGAGTGGTGGCCGTCTGTCGCCAATGTTCTCCTTTTTTATGAGAAGATTCATCCTGCCCGCCTTCTATCTCTCGCTGGCATTCACCTGGTGTAGCCGCAATTATGACATTGGTAACAGAGGCTCTGCTTGCTGTGAAGACTGGCCAATGGATAGTGGCGGCACAGCCTGGACTGGAGGGGGCGGAACTGCGTTTTGTGCTGTTGGATCGACCACAAGGAATCTGTCTTATACTCTACAGACAGCAAAACGCCTGAACTCCCGGCATGTGCCTGTTGGTCTCTGTCCCTTTTTGTGCGGTTCATCACTTCGTCTCTCACTTTACTCGTCCGGGATGCCAGGACTGCAGATTCAAGCCGCGATGCCCTGCTCTCGCTCAGTTTTGTCTCTGAGAACTCGCCGGCTCCACAGACACCATCCTCTCTTCTTCTTGCTCAGGTGGCGTCTGTCACCTGGGAGATTTAGTGCCTTGTCCGGAGGGCCCAAACTCTGGAATGCGATCGCGGGTAACGGCCCTCCAAGTTGCCTTTTTGTCCCTAGCTCTGCCTCTATCCAAGTTTTGCTGTTGGTGTCATACCTCTCACTTTGCCTGTCACTCGGCGTGGCGTAACGCACTCTGTCCCTCCTGAAGCGCACTTTGGTGGCAACAAGGGATGGCGACCACCTGGTCGTTCGTCCATGGCTGCACGGTTGTGTTTAATGCCAGTCCTTCCACCACAACCCGCTGTGCACTGCTAACGTCCCCTCCAATTCAATACGGCTGTCGTGGTCCTGGTCTCACACTCGGCCTTGATTTTGTACCGGTCTTCCCCCCTCTAATGTCCCAAACTGTCATCTCTCACTGTCGGTTGGCCCGTTTTTCGCTGCTGGCACAGGTTTTTTGCGCGTCCAAGCTTTCTGACTGCCTCGTGAGACCTGCCCAGCTGGCTTGTAGCAACAGTTGTCCCTCCACGGATCCCTGCGCGACCTCGTCCTTGTCCGTGGCTGGTCCCAATTCATTTCTGAGGTCTGGAAGGCCTTGCTGCGGGGCGTTGGGGGCCTCAGTCGCGGCCTTCTTCTGGCTTTCCATCCACCAGAAGAAATATGGGCAGGCAAGTGGAGCAGCGAACCAGGACTTGGAACCGCGCGCTGCGTGGTGTGGTTCGCTGCGCGCAACCCCATCTGCAATGGACGACACACTCTCTAGTGGAATGCACGTACGGCACACAACTCATCTGCCCAGATGCAGCTACGTGCATTCCCCTTTATGAGAGCTTCTCCCTGGGCTATCATGCCGCGCCCTTGTTCTCTAGCTCAGGAGGAAGACATCTCTGTTCCCTCGGTTCAGCAGCACCACTCTCCGCGCGTTGCCGCACGGGGTGTGGAAGACGCGCGTGCCTCGCTCTGCTGAGCAGAACCGGCGATAGCTCTGACCGTCGCAGAGATTCCCCTCTGCTGCTTATTCGAGTGGGTCAGCGGGTAGTGTTGGCTTTCCTCAAGGGACCTCCCTCTCCAGACTGGTTCATTAAGAAAAACTACACCCTCGCTTTGTGGGCCCCTTTCCTATTTGATTGCCATCATCAATCCGTCTTGCTGTGAGGCTTAAAGCTTGCCTCGGGCTATGCGTGTTCACCCACTTTTTCATGTCTCTCTTGTGGTAAAACCGTCTCCACCAGCCCTCTCTGCCCCCAGCCGCTCCCCTCCCTCCTCCCCGTTTTGATTGATGACCACACCAGCTTTCCAGCGTTTCCAGCGGTTACTGGACGTTACGTCGCCGGGTTAGGAGTTTTCAATACCTTTGCAGATTGGGAGGGATTTGGTGCCCAGAGGAGAGGAGCTGGATTTGCGCGGATCTGCATCTCTCGACCCCTCTCTCGTTCGTGATGGTTCATCTGGGCTCACCTGAGAAGCCTAGCGCGCGCCAAGAGGCATCCGTTGAGGGGAGGTCCTGTCATGGCCACTGTTGTTGTTGGTGTGCATCCTCAGCGTGTTGTTGCCACGGCCCCTGTCGGTCTCTGCCTTGCCTGCCAGTCGACGAACTGCTCACACCTGCCTGCATCGTCTTCATCTAATCATCTCCCTACAAATACACCTGGTTTCCCTGCAGTCCATCGCGCAGATCGTATTCTTGGCGATGTTACGACGTGAGTATTTGCTTCGTTCCAGGCTACACCGTGTGTCTCTCTTGTGTTCATCTCTTGTGGAGTTCTCGTGCCTCACCTTTGTTTTCTCTTCACCTATATTTTTGGGATCGTCACCTGCCCAGCCTGCAGTCTTCACTCCCTCCAGCCTGATACGCCCCGCTCGCAACCACATCACCGTCGCGCGTTCACTCCTTGCTGAACTAAATAAACCTGTTCACGTCACTCCAACTCCTGTGATTTTAATTAGATTTAGATGTCAATTGCTCATTTTCTAATATGTACCCGGAAGATGTGACACATTTATTTTTGAACTGTTCCCTGCATGTAACGACATATTCGTGTCTAATGGCATATTCATGTGTTCAACTATTGAATCATTTACTTGTACTGTAAAGGTATAGTCAATTATGGTGTATTTGCGCCACCTACTGGCGAGAGTTAGCGCCCCTCCTTCTTTAGGCTTTTATTTTGATATATTCAGCCAACAGGAAGTTGGGTAAACAGTTCATTCCCAAAGGACCGTTTCGGTAAAGAAACCACATCGAGGATAAAACTCCTGTGTAAACTCCTGTTATAACGTTCTCGCCTTTGGAAGGCTTTTGCTTGTAAGTTGATGAAAAACCAGTAGTATTAATGAAAGTTCATAACAGGATTATTAAGTTGTAACATTTCATGTTTATTGGACCACTTATATTTTCGTTTTATAAGTAAGCTACATGAAACAAAGGCCTAGCCACGTTAAGACCATAGACCTAAACAGCGTGGTTGTAATGCAGCGAGAGTAATATCAATGTTTGTATTCTTTCTGTGTTCTTCTAGTTTTATCACACACACACACACACACACACACATAATTCACAACTAACTTCACTAAAGAGAAGAAATCCAGCCCAAGGTGTCGTCTGTTTATTGAAGAAAAGTTAAATGGTTTAGCTGCCCGTCTTGTTACGGCTACAAGGACGGAACAGTAAAAAAGCAAACCCGACATCGGTGGAACCACGAGGAGCCAGTCGACACAGTTCATCCCGCTTTGCCATCACTTCATCTGGTCACGCAAGGCCCGCACCAGCGCTGGAAGATGGAAGCAAACGCAAACTGAAAGACAGCCCAGGTACTCTCGGTAGCTTGGAAACAAGATCATGTGCCTCCATACGGTCAAGTCGAACATCAGCTAGCATGGCTGTCGCCGCTGCACTTGCTAAAGCAGAAGCAGCGCAGGCTCGTGCCAGTTATGTAAAGGAAGAGACTGAAATGATGCTTGAAAAGGCTAAGATTGAATGTGAGCTTAACAATATTTAAGACATGAAAGGGAAGTTGCATGCAGCTGCCATAGGCAGAAGCAGATGCACTTGAGGCAGCCACACAAGGGTCTGAAAAAAGTGTGAAAGACATTTAGTCATGATTGACACCAAAGAAAGGACAAGGACAATATGTCGGGCAACAACAACACAGGCCTGCTGCTGAAATTGAAATGGCGAATGCCTACCATGTAGAAGCCTATTGTGCACACAATGAAAACCAGCCTCTCCATCAAGGCAGCGCCTCACTGCCACCACTAGAGAAACTCCTCTTGCCAGAAATTGAAAACAATCAGACAAAACCAATCCCACGTCCACGGCTCGCTAAAACTCCACAAAATCAGACTCAATTCCAACCTGTCTTCAGGTCAGAGAAATTCCTCAAACCAGCAGCACAAATTCCACCACGACGGCCACCAGATGGCAGCAAAGACACTTATGACATGGCCAAATTTCTTTGCAAAAAAGAGATCTCCTCACATCAGGCCTTACACAATTTTTGATGACACTCTCCGAGAAAATTAACCGCGGCCTGGAAGAAATCATCCTTCCATTTCAGCCATTGAAGGACTAGATTTAAGACCAAATGAGGAGTTAGGACATTGCTAGCGAAATGGCTTGGGGCCTGAGTCAGCAAAACACGTGAGACGACTGCGTGCAGTACACACATCGGCCACACCCATATCACGCGCGGTTTGCTATGATGCATGGGAGAGACTGAGAGGGAGGTCTTTTGGGTCACCTGAAATGATTGAAAAGTCCTTTTTTGACAAGGTTGACAAATACTTTCCCAAAAGCTGAAACGGCAAAGGACCCCAGTGAGACTTAGAGAGCTTAGCGATCTCTTACAAGAAATCAATTGCTGCCAAAGAGGAGTGGTCTCTCTTACGCTGGGTTGAGCTATCTAGATACAGACAGCGGGGAATTGCTCCAAATCATTGACAAACTGCCTCACAATATCCAAGAGAAATGGATCGGCCATGGGCTTTTAGATACAAAAACAAAAAATAAGGTCACCTTTCCACCATTCATAGTCCTGTGCGAATTCATCTGCAATGAAGCACGAGCACGCAATGACCCAGGGTTCAGACTGTCCAGCCCCACAGACCATTGCAGGCCAGACACAGCCTTCAAAAGACCACAGAGGAGCTTGGTCACAACGCATAAAACCGAGATTGTGCAGCGACATGACGAGTCAAGCTCTAACACAAATGACATTTCAAAGCAATGCCCTCTTCACAATAAGCCACACCCTCTGAAGCGGTGTTCGAGGCTTTCGCAACAAACCCATCTCAGAGAGCGTAAAGCATCTCTTGAAAGAGAACAGAGTCTGCTTTCAAATTGCTGTGCTTCGACCCACACACTTAGCCAAAGACTGCGCTGAAGCAATACAGTGTCAAGAGTGCAACAGTGACCAGCACGTTTCAGCACTTCATCCTGGCCCACCGCCTTCACCACCATTCTGGCATGGCGGGGAGGAAGCTGAAGCCACCACGACGCCTGCAGTGACTTCAAAGTGCACAGAGGTCTGTGGAGAGGGGCAGAGCTCACGATCTTGCTCCAAGATCTGCCTAGTTAATGTTTTTCCCAAAGCTCATCCAGAGCTAGCAAAAAGAGCCTATGTGGTGCTAGATGATCAAAGTAATAGGTCTCTTGCAAAATCTGAATTCTTCAATATGTTCAACATTGAGGGTGCAGACTCACCATTCACACTACGAACATGTGCCGGCACAACAGAAATGATTGGCAGAAGAGCCACAGGGTTCACAGTAGAGTCATTGGACGGAGGCACGTCACTCACACTGCCTACACTGATTGAGTGCAACAGTATCCCAAGTGACAGAACTGAAATACCAACCCCAGAAATCACAAGGCATCATCCTCACCTCAGGGCAATCACTCAGTCCATCCCACCACTCGACCCCAGAGCCCAACATCCTCTTCTTTTCTCGGGCGTGACATCCTGAGAGTTGCTAAAGGTCAGGCAGCAGTACAATGGTCAAAAGACGCCCATACGCTCAGAGGCCTAGACTTGGGGTGTGGGTGGGTCATCGGACAGGTGTGCTTAGGTAAAATCCCACAGTCAATGTCACATGTGCATACTTACCACACAAGCATCCTCGAAAGCAGCGTCCCTCAGTCTTCGGACATGTCCAAGCACAAGGTGTATGTCAAGGACAAGCATGGGCACAGGTGCATGGCCAGCACCTTTCCAGACATCAGAGATCCACATGCAGTGACAGCAGTGTCGGAAACACCCTGTTCGAAACGTCTCCAGATGACAACAAGGTGGGGCTTTCCATCGAAAACAGGCTGTTCCTACAGATAATGGACAGAGAGGTGTACATGGACAGTGAGAACAGCTGGGTAGGGCCCCTTCCATTCAGAACTCCCAGGCAACGTCTGCCAGACAATCGGGAACATGCCAGCATGCGAATGGCCTCACTGCAGCGAACATTTGAGAGGAAAGCCTGAATTAAACAAGACTTCATTCACCGCTTTCTTCACAAGAATCTTCGATCGTAGACCACGCCGGAGCTGGCTTCCGGCACTGCCAGAGGGAAAGAGAGATGGTACTTTACCTTCATTCGGCGTATATCATCCGCAGAGGCAGGTCAGAATAGGGTTGTATTCTGCGAGTTGCAAAGTACAATGGTGTTTCTCTCCAATGACGTTCTGCTGTCGGGCGGCCCGATCTGAAATACAGCCTAATAGGAGTAACTGATGGCGATTCAGATGTGAAAGCATAGCGGTGACAGTGACATTGAACCAATGTTTCACAGCTTTGTGGTGCCATGAAGACCATAGAGACTTTCTGCGTTTCAATCTGGCACAAAGACAACCAACCCAGCAAATGACCTCTGGCGACTATCGCATGAAAGTGCATGTATTCGGCAAACAGCCATCGCCCTCAGTTGCCATGTATGGCCTGCAAAGAGCCGCAGCCTATGGAGAAACAGAGTTTGGGTCAGATGCACGTCACTTTGTCGAGAGAGGGTTCTACGTGGATGATGGGCTCTTGTCACAGCCCACAGCAAACCAAGCCATCGACTTGCTGAAGCGCACACAGAAAATGCTGGCGGTGTCCAACCTGCGCCTGCACAAAGTGGCTTCTAACAGCAAAGAGGTAATGGAAGCATTTCCTCCTGATGACCGTGCCAGTGCACTCAAAGAGCTGAACTTGGATGCAGACCCAATGCCAGTCCAGAGGAGTTTGGGTCTTAGATGGGACCTGACGAAGGTACTCATTCACCTTCACGTATCAGAGTGGCACCAAAGCCTTGTACACACGCAGAGGTGTGTTCGTCCAGTGCATCAATGCTTCGACCCATGGGAATTTGCCGCACCAGTCACAACATCCATGGAAAAATGTTACTCAGAGAGATCTCAAGTGAGGCACCAGATTGGGACTCTCCTCTACCTGCGGAACGAGAAGCAGAGTGGGATGAATGGAGAAGCGCTCTTCATGACCTGAAACAGCTACACGTTCAGAGACCATACGCCACGGCTACAGCGTCCACAGCGGTAAGAAAAGAACTCCATGTCTTCTCAGACGCTTCACTGAAAGCCATCGCAGCTGTCTCTTTCCTCAGAATAACAGCCACAGAAGAAGGT
>OLKM01007869.1:0-10566 GCA_900291075.1 Melanogrammus aeglefinus | reverse complement strand
CACACACACACGCCCATACCACACACACACACTAGCACACACACACACCCACACCACACAACAACACACACACACACACACACACACGTATAATAGAAATTAATTAATGGAAATCTAAAAATGTGTAATTTTTTTTACACATTTTAAGCTTTGAAAGGGCCAGCTCTCTAGATGGCGGTCGGACAGAAACAACATTAAATCAATCTCATTATTTTGCATCACCTGTACGCATTCTTTAGGTCTTATGTTTGGTTGAACCCCTTTTGGGTTGTACCAGTTTCAACCTATATACGCGCCCCAAACAGATTGTAATGGAATGAGTAAATATTTTGAATTCGCAAGTTTGTGCATCTCTTTCAATTCTAAAAGAAAAAACAGGGTCACATGTTATGTCCTGACCAATTAGCGTGATCTCTTCATTGGCTCCTTTTAATCTCCGGTCACGCCACTCGCCTATCCCATTAAAGTTTCGTGAGGCAGTGTTGTGTAACAGTCCGTGCTATTAACACGCTTACAAGGGCTGACGCCAACGCGGGCGGCACCTGGCCAAACACCTGCGCCGAGCGCTGGGTAACCACGGTCGTCAGGTCCCCGGAGACGCTCCAACCAGACTAGACAGGGGCAGATCTAAAGCCCCAACTCCTAGTTGAATTTTTGCGTGAATTTTGGTTACAGTCTAAAGTAATATAGAATAACAAATATGTTTAAACCAACAGCGTTGCCAGGGTCCCTAGCTACAAGTCACGGGGAAAATCAATACGGTTCAAGGGCTGATCTTCGGGGGTTCGTCGAAGGTATTCTTTAAATAATAAATAGGAGGCTAAAGGGTGTTTGTTGAATGTGATTGGTGACCGAAGCTAATTACTAGTCCTCCCCTTAGATCAAAAGACTCACTCAGACCAAGTTGATTCAGTGTTGTGCTAGTTTCAAAAATAAAAAACCCTTGTGAAGGTCAAAGCAAGGTCCGCTCCTCCTCCCCATGCCAGAATTATCCAGTGGGCATAACAGTATGCCTCTTGTCACTAACAGGCTGTAATTCTGTCCAGCGGCCGCCGGCCACCACACCTTATGTAAGGCGGTTCTTCTCTTCTGACTTCTAGCAACCAGCTACCTGCAGCCAGAAGCGTCTTGGGTCCACCTGTCATTATTTTGCTTTCCGGGATGATGAGTTCAGAACCTGCCGCTCCGGGTCTAGGGAGTTGACTTTTAAAGAGCCTTTATTGTCCATTAACCTAAACTATTCCAATTCCATTGCCTTCTGGACTCTCCCCCGCCCTACCTCTCCTCGGATCGCACAATCTCCCCGTCTCATGGTAAATTTTTTTCTTATTATTTTCGCTAAAGCTGGCTGAATCTACTTCCTCTCGCAAGATATCCATACTGGACCTTCATAATTGCGTGCTACGGCCCGCACACCCCACCGCCAGCAGGTCCTTTGTTACGCAACTAGATGTCATGGTGAGGCACAAAGTCATCTTGTAGCAGGCCCGTGAATGATCCTCTGAGAGTGCTAACCACATTGAAGCCCGTGCCACATGGCGGACACTATCAGGCTTAGATTAACACACGACCAACAGGCCTGTTCCCAAACATAAGGCTCAGATGAGTCATGCTAACGGAGCTGGATAAGGTAGCCGGGACAAAAGGTAACACTTGGTTGGACATGCCCCGCAAGGAGAAGAGAAAGATCGCTACTTATGCCACTGTATACCTTCGTGACAGTGGCTACCTTTCTGAAGAAATCTGATAATTTGGACATCAAAAATATATATAAAAAACACAAAGATCTGTTTCACATTCATTTAATTGCTTGCGAAAAAAACCATCTGTTGCGAATCTACCTGTTGGAGTCTAATGATCAGATTCTCATCCATAGCAATGCTCATACATAGCAGGACCTCTGCCTAATTACGAAATAGAGCCCGTAGAATGCACTGAGATTTCACGCCCAAGTCATATTAATTCACACGGCTTCCATGGTGATCAGAATGCAACAGTATGCCTTGGTTGACAATAGCAAAACCAGAATGCTAACTAGTTAAGTGGAAAGAAGAAATTAAGCTAGTTGAACTGAGGGGAATATGCCATATGTTGACAGGAATGAGGCAGTTTTTTGGACATAATGTAAACAGCAGGTTGATAGAATATGATATGGTCGCCTGACGCGCATGTTAGGCGATAGTAGAACAGAATATACCTAGCTATCAGGAATGTAACTGTAGTCGTCGCCCACAACTCGGTGCAAACAGGGAGCTGGTCTCCCGCTTGTGGAATAGTGCATGGAGAAGACTTTTGGCAGCAGCGGTATCATTTGAGCAGGATGGAAAAGCTTGGATAGCTAGTAACCTTTGTTGTCTCCAAAAGAGGCCGCCTTGTTTATCAGATCAAATATAGTGCCTTTCAAAACAGGACCCCAAAGAAGGAAACGTGGTGTATTCATAACTGCTACCGGCGCATGGTGGTGATCCTTGCCACCTTCACGACGCAAGGCTCTCAGATAAATGTTACACCGTAAGTGGGTAAAGGCAGTGTCTGTCTTAAGTTACCACCCCTTCTGGGGTTTAGCCATTTGGTAGCTCACCGAGAAAGAGTAAAGACCAATATTCGAGAAACAGCCGAATGTAGCTATCATATATTTCTTATTTGTTGTTTGTCTTTGTTTGTCATTCACTGCAGCCGTTGCATTTGTTGAAATTAGAGTTATAAATCATTAGAAATTTGCTTGATTTTGCTCTGTTAAAAATAAATGAAAAGGGTTTATCCGATAGGGTCTGAAGATGGGAGCGGTTGTTATGCTGCAGATCAACCGAAGCGTTTATAGTTAGGGTTACACAGCATGCAGGTTGAAGCACTGTTTGAGTTTATAGATGTAAATACACTTCGCAAAGCAGTTATGAACCAGTGTTAGGAGTCTAATGACTTATCCATCACACGCCAAGGCAGATTGAACCAGTGTTAAAAGGAGTTTTCACTTAATAACACGCCCCGAGCAGTTGTGAAGCACTGTTTGGTTTATAGTAATTATCCACACGCCAAAGCAGAATTGACCAGTGCTAGAGTTTTATTAGTTCTGATTACTGGCCAAGCAGTTTTTGAAGCACTGTAAAAGTTAATAGTGTGTATGAATACATCATTCGGTACTATCCAACCACATTGATGGATTCAGGGGACATGGTGGCCGTTTAAATAAATACATTTGGCCGGTCACTCACTCGCGCAAGGCCTTTCACTCTCGCAAGGTCAACACATCCCAGACCCATTTGGTGCTTTTTTCAACAATTGGTTGCTTTTTGTGGTTAGTAAAGAAGTACCTAAAGACCCGTCAGGCTTGAACCTTATGAGGCCATCAGTCAACACACATTTAGTTCCTGGAATAAGAAACAATCTAGGTTAGCTTCTAGGCAGGAGGTCAGAGGCTTCCTACAAACTGACCTCAAGAAACGCAATCCTAATCCAATTGTACTGATGAGTAAGGCAAACACAAACACACCCACACACTCATACGTACACAGACACACACAGACACAGACACACACACACACACACACACACACACACACACACACACACACACACACACACACACACACACACACACACACACACACACACACACACACACATACACACACACACACACACACACACACACACACACACACACACACACACACACACACACACACACACACACACTCACACATACACAGACAGACAGACAGACAGACAGACAGAACACACAGACAGACAGACAGACAGACACACACACACACACACACACACACAGACAGACACACACACACACACACACACACACACACACACACACACACACGCACACGCACACGCACACGCACACGCACACGCACACACACACACACACATTTCAATGTCTTTATTTGTGTCCGCATTTATAAAATACATTGCAAGGGCACAAATATTTTCAGTTGCTTTTGATGCCCTACATCCACGAAACAACATGTTGTAATGCTTAAGTCAAACATGCACAGAATAGACAATACGTACACATGAGCTTATCTATGGGTACAGAAAACACCTCCTCCTCCAAATAGCTCGGCTGCCTATAATGGAGGAGATTGAGCAATATGTTGCAAGCTGCTTTGCCTTACATTTGGACAACCTCATCATTCTCAAGCCTCTGACCACCAGCCTGTGGACATGACCTAGGCTGCCGAAAATAAAAACAATGAGCTGGCATTTGTAGCCTAAACGTATAATGGCTTGCACTAATGGTTGGTACTTAACTTGTTTCGTGAGGAACGCTTCCTCTAAACTTGAGTCAAAAGTGCAACCAACTTCCCAGAAGAAAACCTTTCTACTATCCTCATCAATCACAATGACATCTGGTGTATTTGCTGTTATACCTTCAAATACATGGGGGTCATTGCATTGAAACATTTCTGGTTTCACACATGAATGTTTGTAGAATAAAACAGAGGAATCAAACATGGGTGACACATCTTTGGTGATAATGTCGACAATTCTGTCATGCCTGGCTATGTATAGTCCTTGGTAAACATTACAACCGTTTAAAATGTGGGACATAGACTCTATGGTCTGACGCTGTCCATGGTGTAGACAGTGAGAGTCATGATTATTGGGATACCAGATGGACAGATTCAGTTTAGTTGGCAGCACCTGAAGGCGTGCCTTTACCGTAAAAATGTCTCACACACACACACACACACACACACACACACACACACACACACACACACACACACACACACACACACACACACACACACACACACACCACACACACACACACACACACACAACACACACACACACCCACACCACACACCACCACACAACCACACACACAAACAACACAAATGATGATTCTTCTAAAGTTCCCTTCAGCTAGTTCTGCTTTCTGAGCTCTTAACATGCACAGACACATGTCACTCACATGGCTCACACCACATGACCACTGTGAGTGGCCTCTTTTGAACAACCACTTCCCCGATTACCACCCTTACATGCATGTCCTCCACCTACCCTCGTCTCCTCCTCTCCAGCACCAGCTGCTCTTCGCACAGTCTGAGTCTTTTCTCTTTCATCTTGGACGTGACCATTTGTCTTGCACTGGACCAGAACATTCACCTTTGGTCATACAGCAGACGCTTTGATCCAATGTCCCAGAGAACAATAAAAGCATAACATAGAAATAGGAGTAGCTACGGAAAATCCCAGTGCCTCACAACCTGGTTTCAAATAGCAACTGGACCCAATTCAGAGTAGCAGTAGGAATCAGAAAGTTGTTTGTATCAGTGGTAATGCAAAGGAACACAGGATTGGCAAGCTGGCATTCTGCTTCTGTGGCAACAGCAGTTCAACAGCCAGCACTGCAGTGTCACCAGTGAACTATGGGGATGTTAGGCTGTGTTGGCTCTGCAAGGTCAGCAGTCTTTGGTCATTAAGATCCTGCGATCGAACTACAAGTTGAAACACACACTTACAGTACAAGGCTATATATAGGTCTGCCTAAAAGATTCTTTGGGGTTATGCAACAGAACGGCAGACTATCCCAGACAGGGGTTGGCCTTTTACTGGTGATTGAAGTCAATGGTGCTGCCACAAAGTCATGCTTGTTGATTTTACAGTTCTGTGTTAATGGGTAATCTCAAAAAGAAGAGAAAAAACGGAGCAGATTGAGCTCAAAGTTGATCATTAGAGTGTACCACCAATGAACAGACTATCCCTTAACTTGGATCATTAAGATGTGGTGAAACAACTAGCAGAAACGTGGGATTTACTAGCTAACAGCTTGACTTTATTATCATCGGAATATGGTATTATGATTTACATATTGTATTATTTTTCCTTATTGCATTCCTAAGCATATATAACTCATAGTAAGATACTATCTGAAGGTCAATTGAGACATATTCTCCTCCAAGCGATTCTGCCAGATTCCCACAGTTTGAAAACTGTGTCAACCGTCGCTAGCGGCATGTTAAGCCCAGCATGGAAAACCGCCAGCCAGTTCTCCATCGTCTCCACCAAAGTTCATACAGGTTGTTTCCGGGCCTCATATGTAGACCCCTATAACCCACTGGCCCTCAATACTCTTCAGTCCTGGCGCACGAGATGTCCATCACATTATGACATGATTAGTCATGCCGCTGCCGTCGGCCCCTGTGGAGGTCAGGTGCGGCCGGGCTAAGGCCTGTGATAACCTGATCCTGAACAGACTGCCGCTGTAATTCATCACCCTGACTCAATCACTCACAAGGCGAGCGGCTGCAGCCAGTCGCCCTGGCCTAGACAAAACACACAGGGCGTTATATGGCTATAGATAGGGCTCTCCATGTGTTGTTACATATGATATGTTTATTTTCTACCCTAATGGGTTCCAGCATGGTGACACTTCGGGGGGCTAGAGCAGCTGGAGAGTGTCTGCTGGTGGTCTCGTGAATGTATGTGTGTGAATGAGTTAAAGTCTTTGGTATTGAGTGAGTGTCTCTGTGAATGAATCAATTTCTGTGAAAGAGTGATTTAAATGACGTATGTCTACAAGTGAATCAAAGTGAATATGAGGCGTAATATGTTAAGTGCTTTAACTCGAATTATATTAGTTTTCGTACCATTCGTTTGCCAGGAAGTGAGGGTGTTAAGCACAGTTGGATTTCAGGAAACAGCAGTCAAACCCGAGTGTTACCAGCAGAGCTTTCTACTGTGTTCAATCCAGAGTCCCTCAGGGTGCATTGGTCTTGTCTTTTAGCTATAATTAGTTTACTGGTTTATTATGGAGCTGGATCTGTGTATAACCGCCTGGATGGTTATTATCAGGTTAACTGGGCTGCAGCAGAGTCGAAACATACGGTTGAATTCCCACATTATGACTCTGCTGCCGTTTTTAAACCCCTCAATCGTTGGATGGTACAAAAATGACATTGTAGTTATGTGGTTTAATTCCTACAATTAAATCTGTCCTACATTAAAGATTCATACTTACAATTCAAACAGTTACAGACAATTAAGAAACAAACTAGAGAAAACACAAAGAGGCAGACAGATGGTTGAGTTGTGTGAATGAGTGCAAAAAGATTTGACAGATGAGTGAATGACGCTCGTTCCTCGTCAAGCAGAACCAAGATTCCCTCTGTCCTCCTGTGACCAAAAGGCTTATCAGCAGATAAAGACCAAATCAAAATCAGGGCTGTACCAACAGGCGGGGGGATTAGACGTTGGACTTTATATTACTTCAGTGTGCATCTGTTACAGAGGCCCTGAGGAGAAGACCAGATGCTAGTGCAAATCACGACTAAAGCCTTGTACATTCAAGGTCAGGGTTTCAGCAAAATATTCCAAAACACATTATTGTCAGCGCGGACAAATCTTCCACGTCTTTTTTAAAAAAAGCCCAATTTGGTTTAATCCAACCCACTGCCAAAGAGAATGCGCTGAACGTCTAAATTCATATAGACCTACTTGGTGTGTTTTCTTGTGTGTTTTTTCGGTATGTTCTGGCTTGAATATAACTTATTTATTTCACAACGCTACATCCACATATACAAATGAGTCAATTTGGAATTCGCCTTATCCTAATCAACCGAGGTTTAATCAATCATATTATTACTTTGGCTGATATCATATATCTGTGAAGTCTCTGAGGAAGGATGGAAGGTATTACTGTTTTAAATTACTTGGCTCGAGAAGTACTGAGATAAATACTTTTATATAAGTATTTTGGCAGTATGTTGTTGACTTATATGAAGGTGGAAGTGACAGTATTGTCACTTAGATGAAGGCTGGACAAGTGGGAACCTTCTCACAGCCACTGTGTACACCACTCTATGCATGTGACAGAAACGGCATTTCGTTAGGCCAGGGCTCTTGCTCTGCACCTATAAATCATGTTGGCGTGTATGTGATACCTGCCATGTGGACTGACGGAGAGCAACTGCCCTTTGCTTATGCGTGAAAAAACTGCTGGCTATTTGCTCCAGGAAACCCTAATATTCCACACGAAAATGCACCCAAAAAAGGACTGCCATATGCCCCCCCCCCCCCCCCGGCATTGCTCTGGGGGGTGCATTGCGTTTCTCAACTGAAGGTATTTCACTAGGCTCCAACTGCAGCCACTGCAGACCTCAGCACCAATTGAATATCATAATATGTATAACACCCTTGTTTGGAATACTATTAGTAAGTGACTCTTTTGACATTTAGCAGGTCGGGCCGTCTTGTTCAACGACAGCTAACGATAGACTGAGGGAATATGGGTTTGAAACATATTTTTGTCCGAACTAGTGTCCGAACTTTATCCGTACTGTAACTTTAAACTGCATTAGCTGTCGGCAATGCAGCAGCTCTGCAGCGGGGGCCAGCCGGGGAGCACTGCACCACCGTGTAGCATAGACCCCGGTCACCTCTGATACAGAGAGACAGGAGGCTCCAGGACCAGGAGGCCAGAGTGACAGCCAACAGTACGGAGACGGATGCCTGAGAGAGGGGCGCAGAGAAGGGGAAGCAGGGGTGTGGAGCAGGGGAGAAAGGGGTGTGGAGAGGGGGGAGGGGGTGTGGTGGAAGCAGCAGGGGGGAGGAGAGGTGTGGAGAGCGGGGGAGAGGGTGTCGGAGAGGGGGAGAGAGGGGTTGTGGAAAGAGGAGAGAGGAGAGGGGGTTGTTCGAAGAAGGGGAGAGAGGGTTTTCAGAAAGGGGGGAGGAGGGGGGAGGTGTGAGAGAATGGGGAGAGAGGGGTTTGGAAAGGGGGGGGAGGGGGTGTGTGGAGAACAGGGGGGGGAGGGGGTTGTGGAGAAGGGGGAGACAGAGTATAAGTAAACCGAAGGCAGTATAGAAGTAAAGGAGGAGAGAGAGGGGATCAGGGAGGAGGCATGGAGAGGACAGTGCGCAGTACGAGGAAGGATGCTGGAGACGTGAGAGGGAGAAAGGGGGGTAAGAGAGAGAAGGTCAGAGGAGAAGAGAGACAGAGGGGAAGATGGGAGAGAGAGAGGGGAGGAAGAGAACGAGGGATGGCTAAAAAGGAAATCTGGATAGAGTGCACGTCAGTCATGCTCTGCAAGTGGAGTGGCAGGACCTTTATGCTGGCCTTCATTCACATACACAAAGACAGAGACTATCAGAGAGAGAGCCCATCAGAGAGACGTGAGAGAGATTGAGAGGGAGAGTGAGAGGGGGAGAGGGGGGATGGTGGGATGGAGGGAGGGGGGAGGGAGGGAGGGAAGGAGGGAGGGAGGGAGGGACAGACAGAGAGAGTGTTCATATGCATGTGAATGAGAGAGTAGTAGCACGGCAGCTCTGACTGGACTCTTGGTGGAACAGAGGAGAGAAAAGCTGCCAAGCTGCCAGAGAGCTCTACATGATTCTGTTCAATTGTCTTTAGCAGGTCTGTGATTTCTCGGCGCGCAGAATCCGAGGGCCCATTCTTCAGCCACCACATCCTTCACCTTAAGTCTGTGACAGAAAGGTTCATTGAAATCATTTATCTCGGTGGTATGTTGTGTTTCTAATGTTGTTAACCAGAATGCGTCCTAACAAATACTTGCAGAGTTCTTTTGCAGCACTAATCTTATACCTCGTACAAGTTTTTAAATGTATGTTGCGGTGCTTGCTCTCTCAACTAAATACAGGTCTTGAAGGTTTGAAAATGTAAATGCAAATTTTTAGTTGTGCATGTCCACAAGGATTGCGCACTAGCCTATGCTTAATGTTCTGTGAGTTTTTAATTTCATGAGGGTCTTTTGCGTAAACTTCCCTCATCTCACAGCGTTTTTACCTTACACAATTGTTTTTAATTTGTATATACCTTTTGTTTACCCAGGGTGATTAAAGGGTGCGCTTCAAATAAGATTTTTCCAAAACCCAAAAGCAGCCTGGACGAAATTAGCAAAGCAGCAAATAAACATTGGCTTCTCTTGCAGGATTCAAAAGTTTGTTTTTTCTCTCTCCTCTAATGGCATGCTTCATTGTGCTGTTTTCGATCCTCCATTTTGCGAATTGCCATACCAAGTGCCTGGTTAGAAGCACAGAGCCCCCACGATCGATCGTTATTGCAGCGTCATGCTGGATCGCCCTTAGCCTGTACACAGTCGTCAGGATCGTGGGAGCCTGGGTCTGGAAAAGTACTTATTTTACGATATTCGTCTTTTTTTTCCACCCATGCTTTGTTGACACAAATCCAACTTTCCGTCTCAGACTATCCACCACATGGCGCAGCGAACGACCCCCCCATCCCGTCAGTGCTCGTACGCTAGCTCGCAGAGATGGAAACGACCATCTGCACACGCCATGGCGTATTTTGTCCCCATCTTTTGTCGTTGCTATACAACCGTTCTTTGGCGGCGATGTGAGGAGGAGGTGGGATTGTGGCCGCTCCGTTTTGACACAAAAGATTCTTTATAATGCGTGCAGATAGACAAAGAGGAGGAGAGAGAGGGAGGACAGAGTTGGGGAGATATGGAGACGGGGCGTGAGGAGAGATGCGGTGCATAAGACCGGAGGCTGGATGCGCGACGGAGAGGAGAGAGGAAGACAAAGAGCGAGGAGAGAGAGAGCCAAGAGGTTAGGCAAGAATCA